>JAEIGQ010000011.1:4695000-4885289 GCA_018904275.1 Lordiphosa clarofinis
CCCTCGGATACGCTGCAGCGTGACCATTTCACTGGGTCCACACGCAGCAGTCTTAGCTCTTATTCTGAGGGTTGAGAGGAGCAGCCCCGTTTCTGTCGAACAGAGAACTCCGCAGCTATGCAAAAACACAATTGTCAGCCATCCATTAAGGCTTCCCCCTCTACAAATATTAATGCAAAGGAGAATATATAAAATATATATTAGAATGTGTGGAACATGCCAAGTTAGGCGCGCGTCGGGTCAAGCTCTTATACAATAATAATTTGTGTCGTAATTTGCTTAAGCGTAAGACTTAATTTAATTTGTTTGCAGTGTATTTTAGCCTCTATTATTCTATTATTATTATTATCATTGTACATGTCTATCAACTTAACTATCCCCATGCGTATATCGAAATATGTTAAACGGTTTGCACGAGTCGTCGTCAATTTACTTAACATACAAACATTATCCAAGCAATTCTTTTGTTGACCTTAACGCTATTGTAAATATAACTATGTAAAACTATACGAATTATACATACATACACATACATGAGAGAGTTTAGCTAAAAGTAAAATGTGAGCTGATGCGATTCCAGAAACAAAACAAAAGCGTGTAAGCAAAGAGAAAGGAAAGAAAAAGAATATGGCAATTATTTTGGTAGGCGAACGGGAAACGAAAAAAGATATTTATATTTGTAAACGTTTATGCTTATATATTTTATATATATATTTAAATTTAAATTAAACAAAAACAAACGCAAAAAAAATATAAATAAAATAAAATACAAAATTATAGAAAAATTCAAAATGAAAGTGTTTTTTTTTTGTGCTGCAAATTGGGCCAAAACGAGTCAGCTCGTGCGAGTGTGCAGCAGGGCGAATCTGGTAGGAACTTGGTGGCGGCAAAGCAAAAAGGCTTTCTCTCCTCCTAATGCAGGTAAGAAAGGCAGCTTAAAGTTCTCAGAACGAGGAAGACAAAATACCAGGGATGCAAACCGGTTCTGAACCGAACCGGCTTTGAACCGAACCGAACCGCTTTTTCGCTCGTGAACCGAACCGTAAACCGAACCGGTGTGTTTTCAAAAATGCTGAACCGAACCAAAAACCGAAAAATAATATGGTTCGGTTCGGTTCACTTCAGCTGGGTATTGAGCTACTGGGGAATAGTAAGCAAAATCGGCACTTTGCTTTAAAATATTGCGAAAATACTTGGAAAAGCAGAGTTGTTGTAAAAAAGCTAAGAACGTTAACGTTATCTTTAATTGAGATTGGCTTTAAATAGAAAATAAGTATGAGTATGCCAGCTGCTGGCTGGCAGGCCTGCAAAATTCCTGTTGAAAAAAAAGGGAGGACGACATAGCTCAGTAATTGTCAACTCTTTGGAAAAAAGAGCTCCGCCTGTTTTTGAATTCGATTTCTTAGATTCCTGGAATCAAACTTGTTATCAGAAGATGGAAAAAATTAGCTAAATCTCATTTAATGTTAATATACAAGAAAATTCAAAACGCTAATGAAAACACGAGAGCGTAAGTTAAAGTCGGCTCTGACCGACTTCGATATACCGTTACTCGAAAAACATGTTTAACAGTGTTCCTGCGTTCCTTAGGTGACCATTTAAAAGTATGCAACTTTTTTATGGTGGGAGGAGGGTAGCAGGGGATTGGTTCACTTTTTGCTCATAACTTGAGAACCGTTCATCCGATCTTTATCATTTCTTCGGCAAATCGATTCATTTTGCTAATTACTAACTATTTTTGGAACAAATCGTCTATCTTCAAAACTGTACGCGATATAACGTTTGTTCCAAATAGCGGGGGCGGGAGGGGCCGTGGCCAAAATTTGAAATAAACTTGATCTGCGTGCAGATAAAAGAACCATTCGTCCCTACTGTCAAACCTCTATCTCTTACCACTCTGAGATCTAGGTGTCTAGACAGACGGACGGTCGGACAACGGACAGACGACGTGGCTATATCGACTCGGTTTGAGCTGATCAGAAATATATACATATGGTCGGAAATGATTCCTTCTGCCTGTTACATACATTTGCGCTTTAGTATACCCTTTTTACTCTACGAGTAACGGGTATAATAACGGATAATTTTGAACTCGTAAGTGAACGACTGAAAAAGCTTGCCAAAGAACTCAAAATAGGGAATTTATGCTTTAAATTATTGTAAGTGCCAAAATGTCGAGATTACTTGTCAGGTCAAAGAAAACTAATTATTTGACGATTTTGACCGCTTGGCTTCGTAGTCGATTCAAAACCGTAAGTTTCTAACATAATACAAAGTGTTTTCGTACTTAGTAAGTTGTATTTCAAAACGAAATGGACGGCAAACGTAAATTTCCGTCGATATTTGTACAAACCCGTTACTGAAACCCAAGTCTTTGTTAATGAATAATCCGTACTTTATCAAAAATATGTTCTTTATTAATAAAATAACCACCACCGACCGCTCATAGCCAAAAACCGTGCCGCCCCGGCGTTCAAAAGTTTGGAACAATGGAACGGAACAAATCCAGTGGTTTGCATCCCTGCAAAATACTGTTCTGCAAAATTAATTACCACCTGGAAGAAAACTAAAAAAGGCTTCTTCTTTTTAGTTGGTCACTCAATGGCAAAGCCGATGCCTCTCTGGTTTCAGGTCTGGGCCACCAGCAGCCCAATCATTCGTAGAAATAAAGTTTGGAGAATCTTCACAACCTTTTCCAAAACATTGGATTGATACAGTTATGCCGAAGTGTTGTAATTTTTTTTGGAGTCCCCTCCAAACCATCACATAATCTGGATCAAGGTATATTGAACAGCGAGCTACCTTGTTAAGTTTATCTTGGATTTCGTTTCTTCGAATTACGTTTTTGGAGCTTCAGCATGTCTGTAACATTAAATAGTTCGAACACTACTAAAGTCAAACTAAACTTCCTTCAAAAAATCGTTAACAACTTAATTTAGAGTGTGTGCAGCACAACAAACTTTAATAATATAATCCTCCAGTTATTCTATTGAGTTGATTTTAAGCAAACTTTATCATTATTACATTCTTTATAAATAGTTGCCTTTCTTTTCTGCTCTACAGTTGTCATTTAAAAGCTCTCCTGCTCGAACCATATTCGATCCTTTAGCGACGGATAGTACAAATCTGACCTAGAGAAAAGCCGTAAGATTGGAGAACTTCTTGAATTTTACAAGTCAGATTCCTTATATTCTATATTTCCCTGTATGCGTTGGAAAAACTACATAATTCGAAAAAGTGGTCCGATTCGGGTTCAGGTTCGAGGAATGAAAAATATTAGGGGTTCGGTTCAAGACTGGACAGCCTTGACTTAAAACTATTTTTATCAGCATTATCTTAAATTATGTGTTCTCCACTATTCGACCAGCACCCAACAACAGCGGCATCAGGCAACCACATTGCGGCATCTGGACTATGCAGAATATATATGCCTCCTGGCAAATAGGCTAAGCGACCTGGCAAGTGCGTTAGCCGAACTTGGCACCTCAGCTAAATCGGCAGGTCTAAAAATCAACACCTCCAAAACTAAATCGCTTAGCCTTCGTTCCGGACAATCCCAATCGCTGGTTTTGGATGATCAGCTCATTGAACAAGTCCAGCAATTCAATTACCTGGGCAGCGTAGTTGCTGTAGATGGAGGTACGGAGCTCGATGTGGAGCCGCGCCTTCAGAAAGCTAAGGGTGCATTTGGGATGCTGTCGGTCGTTTGGCGATGCTTATCGCTTTTCACGTCTAACGGAATGCCAGTGCTCCTATACGGTTCCTTCACTTGGAAAATTACAACTTCCAACCGATGCCTGCGTCGGATATTTTGTATTTTCTGGCCTAACAGTGTACGGAACTCCGAGCTACTAAAACTCGCAAATATGGAGAGTGTCGACACCATAATACGCAGAATGAACTGGAGCTAGATAGGGCATACATTGCGTAAAAGTGAGAGCAATATCGCCAGGAAGGCAATGGAGTGAAACCCACTGTATGGATTCGGCCGGACACCAGGCAGACCCAAAGAAATTTGGAGGAGGACTGTCGGTAGAAGCAGTTGGTGGAACGACCCTGATTTTATTTTGATTTGCTTTCAATTGGCGCCAAATTTAAACATTCGCGGGTAAGCAAAAAATGACAAATCAAATTGGAAAATTGCATTTTTTTAATCTTCTTTACCAATAGTATGTGGGCAGAATCTATAGTTCTAAGAAGTTTGTAACATTACTGAGGTGAATTCAATTAATTATGTATTTGTTTATGGCCACTGAAAGTGACATGCAATTTGACAGATCCAAAAGGCAGGATAAAATGGTGGAAGAATTTATAACCTCGAACCTTCTAGGAGAGCCGTGCAAATGTGTAAGCCTGAACACCTCTGACCACGTCAAGCACAAGCTCCAAGAACTCGGGCACTAATGACTTTGTCCACTTAAGACCGCGGGCCTTGTTTTCAGTAGTCTCGTATGCAGTCTTAGATGCAATAAATAGTTATCTTTTAATTGCTAAAATGTGGAAATCAAAATACCTTACAACATTCTTTACATTTAAATCACAACAAAATTTAAACAAACACCATGCGCGCGGAGCCATTTTTTCTATGAGAGCGGTCACACTAAAACGAAAGCAAATCGAAATCAACTTTCGCGAAATCAATTAGTATGACCTTAATTTCCTAACATTTTCTGGGCACACTGTTCATTTTGTATGGAGCAGCTGTGATCAGCTGTTTCGCGAAATCAAATCGAAAGCAAATTACTTTCAGGAATACCACTAGTGTGCATTCTTTTAACCCATTTTACGCCGCTGTTCGACTAGTCGAACAGCAAAGTTGTTTTCTTTTAAAAATTTTTCTGTAGGATCTAGTTAAACCAATTGCTTACGTAATTACTAGACATCGGATTTTAGGTTAAAACATATTTTTAATGGTTGGTCCAAAAAAAAATTCTGGTTGCATACAAATTCGTTTCATGAAAAGTAGATTATTTTAAATCCTTATTCGTTTTGCATATTTGACATATTTGCATATCTTCGACCTAAAAGCATATTTGAGAATATGCTTAACCTATTTCGACCTATTTTGGAATATGTCATATGCTTTTACATATTTAGAGAGTAAATATATGCTCCCAAGTAGGCATCTGCACATCTAAATATGCCTTTTATTCAGGGTTCAAAACGTAACTTACTGGGGCAGCAAATACCGTATAGAGGCCAATACTATAAGAGGTTCCCAATTTCTTGTGTTCACCATGCGAGCGAGCAAAATCCGTTTTCCATTAGGGACACTATGTGGAAAATAAGTTTACGTGCGGACCTTGAGTAGATTTGTTACACTCTGAAAGGCACGATAGAGTTTACAGAATGGAAAAAAACGGAGGAAAAATCATAATCATATTTTTAACCATCTTACCATGATTTGCGAATCATTAAATTACAATCAATGAGGATTATTGGCAGTAATGCACCAAACTTAAATGACAATTAGGATGAAAATCTGATCTATTGCATTAGCGCTCTTTTTATCTATGAGTCCTCCATGGTGGTTAACTCAATATTAACTTAAGAAATTACTTCTAAATACCATAAATAACTGCATAACTATAATTGTGATCTCACCGAACCGCGATAAAATACCATGGATGACCAGTGGTGGAGAGAATGGAGTACAGCATACAGAATGTTTTGTACAATTTTACTATGACTGAGATACAACTAATTTGCGAATTTGCGAAAAAAAAATACCAAAAAGGAACCAAATCAGTTAAGATGCAATGATGTCACCTGGTCCACTTTTTCTCGTTCAACTAAGTACAGAAGCCAGGCAGATGCAATGCAAAATGTATTTTATGATAAGGCTCGCGTCCCTGACTTAAAACTCGTACGTCAACTGAACACATTCACAAAACTGAATTTTGCGTTTTCTACCTCATACGACGCATACCGGACGAGAAAACGAAATAACAGTAAGATACAAACTACAGGTATTTACTGTAATTGTGCTTTGATTACTACGCTACGAACCATCCACAGGGATTGCCATTACATGGTACATTCTTGTCTTCGGTATTTTTCACCATTTCAATCATAAATACGGAATTTAGAGTGGTATTAGAGTAGAGCATATTTTGACCTGTTTTTACCTATTTTGACATATTTTGACCTATTTTGACCTATTTTTGACATATTTTAGCATATGCTTTTTACCTAAAAAAAACATATTTTGGATATGCTCATCTTAAAAAATCACAAATATTTTTATTAGTCCAATGCCAAAATTTCAAATTTTTTAGACCAACAACAAAAAAAAACCTAAAATCCGATGTCTAGTAATTACATTATAATATAGTAAATTTTATTGGCTTTCAGGGGGGTCCAGGTGGTGGTTGAAAAAAACCTTACAAAAGATGAATTTTCAACAAAAAAATAAAAAAAATTAAAACACGTAACCATAAATATTTTATTCCGAAAGTCATGTAAAATTTTAAGAAAAGGTCAAAAATAGTCCGTAATAATAAAACCCGTAGAAAAAATAGTACCAGGAGACTTTAATACACCTGTAAATGTGACTTTTCGAGTAATTAAACCATCTCACCTGGCGAAACTATCATAGGTAGAATTTTTTCGACTTCGGATTCGTGTTTACTGCGTCCCAATTACCCAAGAAAAGTTGCTTTCACCTCTAAATAAAAAACTTCGAACAGCGCGGCGTAAAATGGGTTAAGCAAATCGATGTCTATCTTAGTTATCTCTGCAGTCGATTCTGCGTTTTGAAAAATTTTCTATGGTAGTTTATAGAAAAGAGTTTTTAAATTTAGCCTACTCCCAAATATCAAGAAAGTAAACAAACAAAACAGATGCTAGAACAGCTGATTAATGACATTATGCGCGCGAATGTTCCAGGGCTGGCGATATTTGAATTTTGAAAATGACTTCACTTACTAAAATTCTATTTTCTCAGAAAAGGCAAAAAAAGGCATGCTATTATTTCAGGACATAAAGATTAATGTTGTAACTTTTTTTTTAAATTTATTTCAAAGAGCGATCGCGCGCGGGTATCTACTTTATGTCCAACAATTAAAAAAAAAATGTAGTTTTTTGGACCTTTTTCCAAAAATTAAAAAAAAATATTTTTTTATAAAATGAACTAATGAACTAAGAATAGTCCAAAATAATACATCCAATCGCCACATATCCGCATAAAAGTTTCATATTCATGAAAAACGATTGCGAACATACATTAAAATGCCCATTTTATGAATTCCTTAAAATCGAGTTCGAAAGGTGAACTTTAAATGCGTGTTGTGGGAGAACCAAATATGCTAGACAAATTTTCTTTTTGGATTATTACGCAAAATTTAATCATCTTTTAAGTTGCATTTAAACTTTCTTCAATATTAAAAAAATATCAATTTTGGCGCGGAATTTGCTCTAGTCGCCCCAATGTGCGGCGGAGATATGACGTTTTAAAACGTCAGAAAAAAAGCGACATATCTCCGCCGGCAAAATGTACTGGGCGGAGATTTGTCGTCGGAGATATGTCGCTATGCCATATAATTGGACAAGTTTCCAACTAGAACCGCAAAGACATTCTAGTTCTCAAGCACTCTAACAGGATAGAACAGCTTCCGATAAAATGCTACATGTCCGCTAGTTCCTTCCAATTCCGTTTTTTATGATTCTGGGTCAGTTGTTTAACCAAAGCATACTTATCTTCTTGCGCCTTTTTGATCCATGTTATGGTCCGTTGTTTGGTGTTAAAACTGAGCACTCAGGATGATGTTTTGGTCCTAGAATTTTCTTCTAAGAGAGGCATATCCAATCTATTGTCCGCGCATGTACTGCGCAAAATTTTGTATCGATTATCATCTAAGTTTGGTAACCATCAACTAAGGTTCAAAATCCCAAAAAGCGGAAGCCAAAAGTCAAAAGAAAAATATATTTGTATGGCCTTTTAATGGTTGAAATAGTTGTAGTGGTACATCTAGTTAGATATTTAATAAGGCGCAAGTGTCCCTACCTGGGGCTTGACCGACTATTTTACCGAAGTATTTTATATGAAATCTATATTTATTCTAAATTTCCCACAGCTCTTTTTTTGTTAAATACAGAATTTAAAATAAGTATCCTTAAGTATAGAAGGCTTTTAAATTTGTTGCTACTTTAAAACTAATTGAGCAATCCTGATTTCATTAATTCCAAATTAATAAATGCCTGAACTTTACCATTTATAAAATTTTAATGTGCTCAAAACAAAAAAATGAGTGTTTCTTTTTTTAAATAGTAAATGAATTATGAATATTTTATATCCATTAACAAACTTTTTTAATGTGCATGTACTATATATAGTCTGGAGTAGTTGCACTCCAAATGAATCAGCAAATGTCAGAATGATGAATGAGTAAAGGGTATAAACTTTTTAATAGTTAAAAAAAAAACTAGCAAATGTCAAAACAAACTGCAATTGTTGGCAATAAATGTACAACTAAAATGCTTCCTTTGTCCCTTGACCGGATGATAAATTTGATGTTGTGACATTTCCATTTCCTTCCCTCATCCTCTTACTTCTGCTCTAACTTCCAATCCATATTGCTTCCACGAATCCCACTGATACAATTGACCTTGCTGCAGCATTAGTTTTCAATTCACAATAAACGAAGCAATATACATTGCAGAACCTTCGAAATAAGCTTGAACTTCCTTTGGCCCCAAATTGACCGCAAAGTTCATTCCGCCACCCCCATCCCCAGCTGTCTGGCCCAGCATGTTTTTTGTTGTTGTATTTTTTCTGCATTGGCCATTTTGTATTTTTATACATGAAGAACATATAGCAAATATCTGACAACGTTAACATATGCCCCAGGGAGAGGGTTGGAAACCGAGGGTGGCTGGTGTCAGATCCATTGCTTGTGGTGTGTTGTCCAGTTTTAAACGCAACACGAGTTCCTATTAATACAGCGTCAGTCACTTGAGGGAATCAAATAAAAAAACCAACTGACAGTGGCTACGAATTAAATATACCCAAAAATAATAAGGTTTTTTAATATTTGCTTTTTTGCCGAAATGCTGGTATCTTTTGGCCTATTATTTTGGAATATTTTTGGTATAGTTAATCAACTTCATTATTTTCTGATTTTGTTTAGTATTGATTGGTATTTTTGGATTTTTTTTGGTAATCTCTGCCTATTATTATACATAACATTTAAAAAAACCGAGTTTTTATTTTAAGAACATTTTCCTGAATACTAAAGACATGCCTTCTACACTCTCTTGCTTAATGTCGTGTTCTTTATTATACTAGAGAGTATAAAAACAAAACAAACGGAATTAAATTAATATGATTGAGCTCAATGAAAAGCGAAATTCTTCTCTTGAGTTCAGTGGTGCCCAAACACACACTCATATTTGCGATTTCCATTTTTGTTGTTCTATAAACAAGAATATAAAATCTTTTTTGATTTCCATACAAACTGTCAGTCACAGGGTATATAAACTTGGGTCGAGCCGAAGTTAGCTTGCCTCATTTTTTTATATTTAAAACTTATTCACTTCATTCCGCAGAGTTTTACTCAGAATAATGAAATCACATCTGTCCTTATTCAGGTGCTGCATAAAAATATGTAGTTTTTGAAGAACTCGTTCCAAAAAAATTTTTTAAAGTTTGAAAATCTTTCTTTTTAATTCAAAAATGGTAAAAAATATTTGTCTATTGATTTATGATTATGATTGTTTCAGTGAAATAGTTGTTTTAAAATGCTTGTCCCTATTCAAGTGAATGGCAGTGTATTTTGTTATTTCCAAAAAAATGTTTATCAGTTTAGAATTGAACACTTTGATTGGCTATATGGATATTTTAATGAAAATATAAATTGTTTTTTTTTTTAATGATATTTTGGTTTTATATATACAGATTGATATTTTCGCTTGATAACATAAAAATTCCGCAGTGATTATCGAAATGTTGGATATCCCCAAGTGGGTCGTTCCACATATGCCCGCAATTGCCCAAGAAAGCAGCAAGAGTCTGCTATTGCCGAATAACCATGAGCTATTCGAGGAATTCCGAGAGCTGTTTGATACTAGTGAATGGCGAATGTTTTTTATAATTAATATAAGATCGATGTTTAGATCGACTGTATCCGCGATTATGGCAATTCATTTTGTTGAGTGGTTGCTTGTTTTTTGGAGCAACTTGCGAAGTTTCGACTATAAGGAAGTCATCGAAGGCATGCTTACCAGCTACAAGAAAATTGTTAAAATTGTAGTTCTGTCGAATTTTGATATTTTTTTAGACGAAACATTTTTAAACAGGTGTCAAAGACAATGAAAACTTTAACTTTTTCAAGGATAATCTTGGTGATAAGAGTGATTTGATTTGATAACAAATGTCTTTTCCAATGACAAATTCTGAGCTATGTCGTACTTCCTTTTTTCAACCTTAATTTTGCATACATGCCAGACAAAAAAAGTCACTAGCAGTTAGGTTCAGATTTTGAAATTTTTTATTATTATCTTAATCTATCATCTTATCGTATCTTAATCTCCTTGGAACTTTCACAGAAAAAATTTGTTAGATCCAGTTAAAGCTTGAACATTAAGTATCTTTACCCCCAACGGGGATTTTCAAGATGTCCTTAGAAAATAGAATTAGGTTATTGTTTTTAGCTTTTTTACAACAACTCTTTCTTTTCCACGTAATATTGTTATATTTTTAAGCAAATCGCTGATATTTTCCTCAACCAAATTTTAGTTGACTCTATCTCATTCAGAGTTGACTCTAGCTTTCAGGGTGTACACAATAATTACTAAATAAATAAACAAAGTAAAAAGTCCAAAAATTTTAAATTTTATTATAAATAAATTCAATGTTTAAAAAAAAAATTACGTATACGACACGCACTCCTCATAGAAATATCTTCAAAAAATATTTCTATAATTTTAAAAGCTAGAACAACTAAAATCGAGAAGGCAACGCTAACTTCGTCTGCACACAAGACTTACACTTTTCTTAGTGCTGGTTTTGAAATATCAGAGTTTAAAACCGCTAGTTAAAAACGCAGCAGAGAGCAAGAGATCAGCTGAAAACAGTCTGTACTCCAAGGCGTTGAAAACCACAGGAAAATATATCCGATTAGCTTCAAAAAACACCTCTTTGCCTATTTACAAATAAGAAAGAGATTTTAACTACTGAATAAAATTTTTTTTGTAATCGTTTGCATTAAAGCAACTCGAGAGCCTGTACGACAAATTTTTGCGTAATATTTTTGGTATCATTTATTTTTATTTTCATCAAAATCTTAATTAATATACGAATATTTGCATTCACTCGAATATACGCCAAGCTAACTTCGTCTTTGCCGAAGTTTATATACCCTTGCAAATGTTTTCATACATCAGAGATTTAGAAAAATTTTTCTAAATAAAACCCACTTTTCCCATTTTTCTCACAAAGACCCACTTTTCGACCGATAGTTCCTATTGCAGCTATAATATATAGTCATCCGATTTTGACCAAAACTTCCAAATCTGTGTAAAAGCGTATAATATTAATAAACAAAAAATTTTTTTTTCGCAAGGACTCACTTTTTGACCGATAGTTTCTATGGCAGCTATAAGATATAGTCATCCGATCCGGCCGGTTCCGACATATTAGCAGTGTGTAAAAAGAAGACTCTGTGCAAAGTTTCACTCGATAGCTTTAAAACTAAGAGACTAGTTTGCGTAGAAACAGACAGACAGACGGACAGACAGACAGACGGACAGACAGACAGACAGACGGACGGACAAAGCTCAATCGACTCAGCTCGTCGCCCTGATCAAGAATATATATAGGAGTGTATGGGGTCGGAAATGAATATTTCTATGCGTTGTAAGCTTCTGCGCAAAATTATAATAACCTTTGCAAGGGTATAAAAAGCAAGATCAACACTACGTATGATTAATAAGTTTTAAATCCATTTCGCAGACACAATCATTTTTATTTTATGTTTCAATATTTTTGTGTGATGTGGAAGCCCCAGTTGCATTTGTCAAGCAAAGCGTGTGATTCCTGGTGCGACAGAGTTGATTTTCCCAAGGGCAGCAACCTGAGTTCGTTCAGTAAGAAAGTGTTCAGTGTCATTTCTCTCTCCGGTATTGCAAAATGTGCAATGGCTGGGCGTTGTACTGCACCAGGGTATAGCTTAGACTCATTAGTTTAAAGACACTAACACACATTTTTGTCATTTTGTAATATTGTCTACATTTTTTACGCTAAAACGCATTGTGAGAGCATGACCTTAAGATGTGTCACACAATTAATGTGCGCTCTAATGAGCATGTATACAAATTTTCAGAAAACCTTTGAATAGCCAGCTCGAATTCAACGTTTGGGTACTACTTAAGCGCCAGATCCTTCTTAAAGAACTATTATTTGAAGTATTTATAAACGGATTTCTTTACTCTAACGCTCAGGTACAAACAAATTTTATTTGTTTAATTTGTTTACAAAAAAAAGGTGCAAGCAAGGGTAAACCCGAAATTCACAAAAAGTGCAAAATTTGTTTGGCTCATCAAATTAGGTTTAAGGGTTTAAGGGTAATGCAGAATTGATTCTGATTTTATTTTGTTTGATAGTTTTTGATGTGAAACATCTTTAATTTCGGTGCGGACGATTTTAGTAGGAATAAAATTTAAGATCCTTCGCAGGATTTATGGACCTTTGAAGATCCTTCGCAGGATTTATGGACCTTTGAAAGTTGGCGAGGCTTTTCGCATCCGAAGGAATGACGAACTATATGAGCTCTATGGGGATACTAGTCTGGTCAAGCGCATAAAGCAACAGCGGCTGCGCTGGCTGGGACATGTTACCCGTATGGATGAACAAGCTCCAGCAAAAATGGTCTACAAGAGGAATGCGAAAGAGTTGGGACAAGGCAAGGTGGGACGACCACCTTTAAGGTGGGACGACCAGGTCCGGAAAGACATTTCCAAGCTTGGCGTGAAAAACTGGTGCTGGTGGAAGAGAAGAAAAATGGGCAATGGGTGGAAAGTGGAGGAACTTAACAGTGACTTAACAGTGACTTGCCAATGACTAAGCAGTGACACACAGTGACTAAACAATAAATTAACAGTGACTAAAGTGTCACTATGAAGTGACTAGACAGTGACTGAACACTTACTTAACAGTGGCTGAACAGTGACAAACCAGAAACTATACAGTGACTAAAAAGAAAGTTAACAGTGACTAAACAATGACTTCACGGAGACTAGAGAGTGACTAAACAATGAATGAACAGTGATTAAAGTAAGACTTATGAGTGACTAAAGAGTGAGTAAACAGTAACCGAACAGTTACCTAATAGTGACTGAACAGTGACAAGATAGAAACTATACAGTGACTTGCCAATGACTCGACAGTGATTAAGCAGTGACTTAACAATGACTACGCAGTGACTAAATAGTAATTTGACAGTGACTTAACAGTGACTCAAAAGTGATTTGACAGTGACTAAAAATTGATTTAACGGTGACTTGACAATGACTAAACAGTGACTTAGCGGGGACTTAACAGTGACTAAGCAGTGACTTAACAGTGACTTGATAGTATCTTAACAGTGACTTGACAGTGACTAATCAGTGAGAGTTTGTTGATAGAGACTTGACAATGTCTAAACAGTTACTTGAAATTGACTAATCAGTGACTAGAAAGTGGCTAAACAGACCTTAAAGCGCACTTAAATACACAGAAAAAAAAAGATCCCCGTAGAAAGGATATTCGAAATATCCCCTCTAAGATCCAGTTTTTTAAATATCCTTTTCACATTTTTCAGCTCCTTTGGATGAAGAATAAAGATCAATAAACTATCCTTTTTTTAACATATCCTTTTTAAGCTAAAACGATCCAAAGGAGCTTAAAATAGGGTGAACGGGATCTTATATTGGTTGAAGTATCGAATTTTGTTATCGACAGGCGATAGCTTGATAGCATGCAAGTTGAGTATGCCCGTTGGTGCGAAAGAGAAAGACATATTGCTTTCGATGACGTGGTAGCTGCGTCATTCGAAGTGAAGAAATCGCAGAGGGCACACGCACCAATACACAGACTGTAGCATAGCCGGCAATTTTATTAAAAACGTGATAAGTGATATTAAAGTGAATGTAAAGTGAAATAATAAACGTCAGGTAAGTGGCATGTGCTTGCATTAAAACTTATGTATGTATTCACTTTATTTGCAATGCATTTTCACATTCAAAGTTAAAGTGTGTATCTAGTGAATTAACAAAACTTACATACAAAAACATGAATGCATTAAAATATATATAAGTTTTGTTTTGTAAGTCTCAGGCGCATTACGTTTATGTGTACATATGTATTTACTTAGCGTGCTTTCATATATGTATGTATAAGTTTTGGTTTTCTTTGATTCCTCGCGCATGGCTTTTTTTGTGAATACATACATACATACCCATGTACATGTATTGCGTGTGGTCACATGCGTACCTAAATTTGCAATATTTTTCAGAAAAATCAAAGATTTCTTTATTGTATATTTTCTTCTTTTCCTTCTTTTATCAATCAGGTGAAAAGTACTTAAGCTATTTGAAGACCAACGTCCGCAAGGTGTGCAGCACAAAGAATTGGACATATGTCTCGGAGCCAACACGCAAGATTCTGTGATCAGCAGCATTTTCTGACTACACACGATTAACAATTTGGCACACAAGATGGAAATTAGGCTCCAAAAATGTCTTATGTACAAAATCCCAATGCAACCTTTTGCATTGATTAGCGCATTAGACTGCTGTTTTATGTTGTTTCATGTTTTTGACATTAAATATCTAGAGAAATCCCTTCTGGTGTGGATACATAATACTTCTAAGACTTTACATACTCACTAATTCTAAGGACACAGCATATTACTTTTAAGTGGATAATGTACTATTATTAATTTAAGTGAAAGAATTGACCTGCATAAAATTGTTCACATATTTGAAAGCATAAATTTTGCCAATCATTGTCAAGCTTACGAAATTAGATCTACGACGGGAACAAAAATATTAGTTGAAGTAGTTAAGTTTGAGGGTCCTCCCATACATTTATACTTAACCGATATGTATATTATAAATAAATTGCTACAAATTATTGTGCTGTCTTTAATTTGGAAATGATCCATTTAACAGATCCATGGGATATGTCTTTAAGATCCAATGGATAAGATTAAAGGATATTTAAAAAAAGATCAAAAGGATATTTCAAAAAGATCCAATGGATATAGAAAAGGGGTTATTTTTCAACAGTTCAAATGGATAGGTGTTAAATATCCTATGGATCTTTTAATATCCTTTTTTCGAAAATAAATCGACTTCGAAAAGATCCAATGGATCTTAAAAAAGGATAGTTAAAAATCATCCTAAGGATCATCAAAAACTATCCTTTTTTTCTCAGTGTAGCTATTAAACTTAGCATCATGTTTCACATCAAAGCTTTGTGAGTGTTCAGGACACTCACACCTATTTTTTTTAAATTTTTGCAGATTTCACCGAAACTAAAATCAAAATCAGAATCAAAATCACTTGCAGGAACACTCCTTATAACGAGCAATTATACCGACAAATTAGCAAGATATAGCAATTTTTGGGATGTGTTGAACCTATTCAGCTGAGCAGGAGTGTAAATTGCTTTGATATCACTTGGCTGCTAAACTTGAATCTGGAATTCTGGGGACACCTAAAATGTTGTGTTAAATTTAAATAAAGTCATCGCTAAGTTCTATTTGTGCCAATAAATCAAGAAAAGCTCGTCTATGTCCTTTGGTCTGTTAAGTCAAATATTTTTATAACTTTCTTAAGGGGTATTAAAAGTGAAAATTGATTCCCTTCACTTTTTGAAATTAAATCGTTTTACCCCAACCCTTCCCACTTAAAGATTGTTTGATTGATGCCCGAAACTATATACCCCGGGGTCCCCTAATCAGTGCAAAAGATACATTTAATATGAAAGAAGGGGGAAAAAAGACGCTGCTGGTATTATTTAATTGAAATGTGAGAATGCGCTTTTCCAGCGTTCCGACACTTCACACCCATTCGCAATTCGCCCAGAGAGTCCCATTGAAAACGCAAAACGCGCTGCGGCGGACACGGACGAAAGTTGCCAAGTTGCCTTTTGGGCTGATGAAGAGCACAAACAGCAATCGTAGGCAAGTTGCTATATGGCAAAGAATGATGCTTGAGCAATGCCCCGAGGGGGCTCTTGCCCCAACCAGTGGGTCTCTCTGCACTTGGGCTGTTGCGGCGTTATTTCATTCATATTCATCCATTTCGTGTTTCTTTTGCTGCAGCTTAACACACACACACACACGCATTGTAACAGTTTTTCCGCTTTTGCCACCCACGCATTAGCCGTAGCCTCCGCTGCCCGCTTGCCCGCCTGCCTTTATGTGAGAGTGTTCGCTGAGGATGCTCGCCATGTTGCCCAACAAACACAAATTCCAGCACAAAAGTCCAAAGATAACAGCTTCCTGCTAGCAAAAAAAGCACGAACTCACTTCGGCTGTTCGGCTGCTCTCTCGAGTGATGCTGGCCTGCTCTCTTTGTCTCTGGCTAGGCGAATAGTACCGTTAAGGTATCTGCTTGAAAAATGTCTGCTTCAGTCCCGGATGAGATTTCGCAACGTGCGCTGCTCACACCCAGCAATAAATAAAAAATAAAAAACAAAGAAATAGAACAAAAATCCCGAAGGCGTGCAAAACGTGTAGTAAAATTGCAAAAAAAAAAAAAAAACAAAAAATAAATAATTAAAATACTATCGCATGGCGTGCCAAACGAAATTAGAAAACTGGATTAACTATGCTTGATGCACAGACTTTAAAGCACGCAAAGCCCTAAGTTCGCATTGTGTATAATAAAATTGGCGAAAGGCGAAATGAATTGAGCAGGGCCAAGCAGTAGCAGCAGCAGACGAGGTGGTTGGAGGCTGCGGGACGTGGGGGGCGCCAAAGCCAAAGATGTGCGCGCACAATACAAAAAAATACAAAGCATACTTTTGGGAGCGGCAAATGGCCAAAATCAACAGCAACAACAACAACAACAATGTCAACGTTACAACTGAAGCTGAGGCTGACGCTGCTGAGCGTGCACAAATAAGCCCAGAGATAGAACCCAAACACACCCACACACAGCGAGAGAGCGAAAGTGACACCCAAAAGAGAGTGCGAGCCAGAGCGAGAGCTTCACAAGTAAGTGAGAGTTAGCCCAGTCGCTGGTTCGTTTGTTTCCAGTGCTCTCGTTTTGATTAAAACTTTGTGCGAGTAGGTCGGTGGGGCGCGGCTAACGCCTCCCTCAGCCCCCTCCCCGCTGACAGAGCCCAGTGCCAGGCAATATGCTTGGCGGGTAGCCCAAGCATAAGGTAAAAGCCAACAGTCCAGCAATTTAATTTCCGCAAACAAGCCGAGCAGAGAGCTGGCCCCAAAGACGTAGCCATGTGGCAAGCAATTAAACTCGCGCAAAAATTAACATAAAGCAGCAGGCGGCAGACGCACAAAAGTATGCAAGCTAGTTTTTCGCCCCAGCTTCTTCTTTTCGTGTGTGGAAATAGGTGTGCCTGTGTGTTTGTGAGTGTGTGTGTGTGTAAGCGCGTGCTGGTTGACAGCGCCCGCATAAAAATGCCAAAGAAGAAGCACAACGAGCCGAAAAATATGCAATGCAGCATCAAAAGGACTCTTTTGAGATGAACCGATCACACCACTTTTGTTAAGTACTCAAAAAATTCAAATGGACCCATCTCAAATGGAAAGAAAAGCCGGAATTCAGCATAAAATCATTGGTCTAAAGCTCATAATATTGCAACGAGCTATTTATTGTTTTAACTGTTAACTGTGATTCCAACTTTGCTAAAGGAAACGAGTTTTTAATGCGGTTAACACGTACTATAAATATGATCATTAACAAGTTAAGCCAATGTTTACCAATGCAAGACGGTGGAATTATAGTTTAATTGTGCTGGAGACATTTACAATAATGGATGATTAAAAACGCAACATTATTCTGGTTCACATTCGCTTAGGCAATCACCTTCAGAAGATATTAGGGTTGTGAAAAATATTATCGATATATCGAAATATCGATATTTTTGCCCAGAACTAATATAATAATCGCATATTTTTCAGAGGTGATTAAGCTCTGAATGGCCAGTGCTTTCTGACTTGGCATTGTCATATCTTATTGCACCGAGAAGCTCCATGCCATCGGAATGCTTAATCACCATCGGCTATAAAAATAGTGGTTTCTAACACCAGAAGACGAATCTTCCTAAAATCTCACGATTATTGGTAAAGTCAGAAGTTTTTACGTTTTGAAGATGTAAATGAATATATTTTTTTTTGTTTTGTAGTTCCAAAGGTCTTTTTTGAAAGATAATCGGCCATGTTCTCAATTCCACTTCCACAAAAATTCTGTGGTTTCAAACCGGTTTTAGTACTAAATTTGCACTCCAAATCATAAAACTTTTGTGGAAGTGGAATTGAGAACATGGCCGAATAAATTTAAGTAGTTCTTATTACGTTTCAAATGACGCTTCAATTACCTCAATAGACCTGTTCATTGTTAAGATCACATATTTTGACACCAAAATATTTACATCAAAATGACACTTTTTCTATATCACCCAAAATATCGATATAGATAATTTTGAAATATTCGACAACCCTAGAAGTCATACACTTTTAGTATGGTAATTTGATTTTAATTACAACTCGAGCAGATCGAAATGATCTGACCTCGAGTCGGCTAACATCAATCAAAAACAGGGCTGAAACCAGTTATGAACCGATCCGGCTTGAGCTCGGAACTCAAACATTTTAAAATACCTGATCGAAACCTAAATATTCTGTTCGGATCAAAAAATATTAAAAACATTCTGAAATCCATTTGTCTGTTAGATATTGTGCGACAAAGACTCGAAACCGTCCCGAAATTTTAATGAATTCTAATTAAAGATTTTACAATAACATTTAAAAATTAGCAAGCGAATTAAGCTTTGTTTTTAGATCCTTTACTGAACGCTCAGAAGATGACTAAAGTCATCTCAGCGCTTGTTACGCTCATTAAAGTGTTTCAAACAATTTAGTGATGACTGACATCATCAAAGCCTTCGATGCCACTTATAGAAAACCGAGTAAATCAAGATATTAACCTCCTAGTTATCTGTCTTTTTTTCGGTCAACAAGATCCCATTTACAGAAGGGGTGGCGGTGATTCTAGTTAATTTTGAATGCGGACTCGAACGTGTTTTGTGCAGGGACCGAACAAATCACTCCTTTTTATATAAAAATCAGAACATAATAAATATTTATTATTATTTTTTTTTTTCTCATAAGAAATTAATTTCTTAATTTTTTTTTCATCGTCCAATGATTTTATTACAAAAAAATCTAAAATACTATTTATTAGTCGATTTTTAAATTATTTATGATATTTTTTTATTATTCAAGCAAAAAAATCAAATTTTTGGTTGCTGCTGCTGCTGCCCTGCTAGCTTGCTGCTGGTTCCCGCAATTGTTTTATTATTGCGAAAACAACGAATTAAACAATCATATATCTTATTACATGAAAAACTTTTACTTACTTTGCTAGGACTCTAACCCGGTTCCATTGGATTGATGCGACTGTCGTTTTAGACGACTGTGCCACGCCACGCATCTCAGCCCAGGCAACTAAAACGTTACTTGTATTGAATCTGTCTGGAAGCATTCGCCCATAAGTGATTGCTTGTAGTTCTCAAGCTTTTATTCCATACTCAACAGATTTAAATAGCGCAGTTGAAATCGGAACCACATATCGCTAATTTTTCTGTTTTGTTTTTGTAAATCGCCAAACTATCAGCAGACTCTAAACTCAAACTATTGCCAAACTCACTTTTTGACGAGGGAGCTAAGAATCCCGACAAAATGTTTGCAGGGCATACACATTTTGAAATATCAATTGCTCTTCAAAGCAGGCAATGAAAACATTTGCTTCCAGTTCAGCTTCTAGTCCAGTTTGATATAGCGTATCTATTAGACTGGCGCTTAAAAAAAGATTTTAAAATAACGGGCGGAAAAAGTTTCGTTTTGGTCCCAATAGATATAAGAACGAGAAAGGCAAGGCTAACTTCGTCCGTGCCGAAGTTTTTATCCACTTGAAATCGCTTGTCTCAACGGTTAGCGACTTCGACCAAACTTCGCGGATCAGCTTAAAAACATTTAATATTACCCATGACCGTGATTGAGAGCGGTAATATAGAGAAAAAAACCAGTTTTTCTCATTAAAACCCATTTTTCGACCGATCATTTGTATGGCAGCTACAAGAAGTAGTCATCCGATTCGTTAGGATTATATTAGCAGCGTGCAGACGAAAGAAGACTCTGTGCAAAATTTCAGCTCGCTAGCTTCAAAACTGAGGGACTAGTTCGCGTAGAAACAGACAGACGGACGGACGGACAGACGGATGGACAAAGCTTAATCGACTCAGCTCGTCACGCTGATCAAGAATATATATACTTTATGTGGTCGGAGATGATTCCTTCTATGCGTTGCAAACTTCTGGGCAAAATTATAATACACTTTTCAAGTGTATAAAAAGTTTGGCAGCGATCGGACTCATAATCGTAAATTTGAAATACAGTGAATATCGCTTATATGCAAAAGTTATAATGGTTATATGCAAATTATTTGCATATAAACAATAAATCGGTTGTATGCAAAAATTTGCATATAAGCAATTCAATAAATTATGTTCATTTTGTTTTAATGACAAATGGCTATTTGTTAGTTATAGTTAATACTTAGGGGTAAATTAGCTATTAGATAAGGATAACTTAAATCACTTTTCGTTGGAAATGTCGCAAATGGATTTTACTACTAAGATTTAGTTTCGGTCTTTTTAATATGTCTTACACAAATTGATTTTAAAAAATCTGTTATATTTTTTATAGTTGCTTCTTTCAGCAGTTTCCAAGATCTGAGCTTCACTTCTTAAAAAGCGGTAATATTATTATTATACATATAAGAATAGTGTCGAAGTAGTGATTCCAAATTTAGTTGGTCCTCTGTGGTTAAGGGATGTTTTGTATTGAATTCACATAGAACAATATAATTATTCTCAAATGGATTTAAAATTTTATTCAATACGATACGATAATACAATATTCCCGTCCAAAATAATTCCAAATCAGGCAAGATCATTGTCGCATTGAATGTATTCGGCACCTATTTAAATTGAACTTTGCAACTTCGGACCTTTATGACAGTTGGGATTCATTGCACTAAAACATCAGAATTGCTTCTGGGTTATTAATTCTTTTAATCTTTCATGCCGTAGAACTTTACAGTACTGGCATTATATATGCACTCTGCGTGAGTTTGGTTAAGGGATGTTTTGTATTGAATTCACATAGAACAATATAATTATTCTCAAATGGATTTAAAATTTTATTCAATACGATACGATAATACAATATTCCCGTCCAAAATAATTCCAAATCAGGCAAGATCATTGTCGCATTGAATGTATTCGGCACCTATTTAAATTGAACTTTGCAACTTCGGACCTTTATGACAGTTGGGATCCATTGCACTAAAACATCAGAATTGCTTCTGGGTTATTAATTCTTTTAATCTTTCATGCCGTAGAACTTTACAGTACTTGCATTATATATGCACTCTGCGTGAGTTTGCGGCAAATGATTTGAGTTAAAAGCAGCTCATTTGCAGTATTATTTTACTGGATTCTCTATGAATATTTGCGAAGTTAAAAGAGTTTAGTTTTGCACCAACGCTGACGACCGTTCCAATGTGAAGCATAAAGCCCTGTTCCCAATTCCACTTTGGTTTTCTTATACACGTTTGTTCTATGAACTTTATGTTAATAGGATTGTATGGAAAGTGACATTATATCTACGGTTACTAGATCCGCTTTCAGTAAAAGTGGATTTGCTCAAGCAGTTGAAACCGACAGCTCAATGACAAGTGGATTCAATTCGTAAAAAAAAGAAGCCTTGATCTAGTAACGACAGATTTCTTTTACATCTTCCATTCAAATTTGCAAGAGTAGTTTGGCCAATTCAAACGTTTATACGAAAACCGAAGTGGAATTGAGAAAAGGCCTGATAGTCTTCATTTAGCTTTAAGGCGAGCTCTTGTGCCTTAGCGCGAGTAAGACTACCAAGAATTCCGTGTTGATAGCGGATTTGGTTAATCTCTTGATAATTGTTGGATTTTAAGTCATTTTAAATCGAAATTTTTCTAAAGTTGTTAGAATATGATGTACAATTTTTGCAGATTTTATTACAAAGTCATATGTTCAGCTATCAGCAATTGTATTGCAAAATTTGCTTACAACCGATTAAAATAGTACGGAGAAATTTTAAATTTGATGTACAATATTTGTATATAAGCGATATTTGCTTATAAGCGATTTGCATACAAGCAATTTAATTCTTATATCAAAACTGTGCATAATGCTGTAAAATGTTCTATTTTTGCATATAACCGGTATTTGCATACAAGCGGTTCGTCATATAACCGATATTTACTGTATATGGGAAATAAAGGGGATGAAGGTTTACACCGCAGAATTTCTTCAATCCAATCCTAAGAAGATTCCGCTGAATCTGGAACTCGCTTAGTTAAAGAAATTTGCACCAAATCTAGAAATTTCCTTCTTAAAAGAATTTGAAGAAATGTCCGCCCAGATTCCAAGTGCTGTGTGTATTTCGATTTCAGTATGTACATTTATGCCAGCTTATTGCCAGCATTGGTGCTAATAAATAAAGCCTGCACCTTTGTTAAAACCGGCCGAATCGAAAAGATCATCCTGTAAAATAACAAATATATTTGCACAATAGATCTCAGAGAATATAAGAGCTCGAGCTGCACGCGGATAAAGATTGTTGAAAATATTATCCAAACTCCCTTCCTTCCTGCTACACAAATTGTACGAATACGTATAACAGATATTTAGCTTGCAATTCTCATCGAAATACAAATTGAAGATATCAGTTAAAATGTTTAACTTAATAGACAGACGGAGTTGGAAGTTTCAGAATTTGTCGACTGCTTGTCACTTAAATATTATAGTTATAAATCGCAGGCTCATTGTCGTCGCAATTTTCTTGGACTGACTGGGACGCCGTCTTGATTTCTTATTCATAACGGCAGCTTGGCTTCGACAATTTACGACACAGACTCCCTGTGGTAGCCCTTGAAAGTATGCTACTTCTAACAATGGGGAATGCTTTTAGTAATTAGAATAGTTAATTTGGCAATATCAGCTAGTCGAATGAATGGCCGGAGATTTCTTCTTACCAATAAAACATTAGTTTCCTTATAAATTGGGCCGTACTGGCTGTAGTTACTGGCGCATGTTTCTGTGTGTGTGTGTGTGTATGTGTCATAAAAATAGCTTAATAAATGGCAAACAAATCCATGCCGGGACGCAGGTTGCTCATATGTATGCCTGCATGTATGTGTGAGCGCGCGTGTGCTTGTGTTTGTTTGTTTATGCCTCTGCCATCGCTTTTGATAATAAATCCATAAATCCTTTTTTATGGCAACCAGCAACGAGGCACGGCTAAGTCGCTTCAATTCGATTATTTCGCAAGGAGCGGTCGTCCTGACAAATTTGAATGTAACACAAAGACGACAGTTAGCAGGAGCAGCGGCAGAACAGGACCTGCCCAACATAAGCTGACGTGGCCACGTCTGAAGCACGTAGACAAGGCTGTTCCCTGCCTCTATTTTTGTTGGCTTAAGTTTGGTAAAAGTTGCAACTACTTTTCCCAGGATAACTCACACACTCCTTTCGATTTGATTTTCACTTATTGGCCGCCATGTAAGCAGTTGCTGTTGTTGTTGTAAATGCGATATGTCGGCTCAATTTGTGGCGCCCCATTGGGTGCCAGTTTGTTGTTTTGCAATTGATTTATGCCTGTGTATGGGTGTGTGTGTGTGTGAGATAAATACGCAGATTTTGATTGATTTATTGGTTAGCACTGCGTTTAATTGGGCATCGATTTGATTTACCCCAAAATAGCTACAGACAAAAATGACACCAGATATAAAATGAAGACCACAAATTTAAAGTGACATTTTCATTAAGTTAGATTTGATTTAAATAGTTTTAGGGATTTCACAAAGCTTATTAAAACGAGAGCGTAAGTTAAAGTCAGCCATGCCCTTCCTCGACATACGTATTACTCAGGGAATAAAATCTTTAATAGCTTTCACTCATGTTAATTAACACTGCATTAACATTAACCCTAACATACTAACATTATGTTAGCCGACAGCGCATGATGACTCTAAATATATGAATGAACAACATGTGCTCCTTAAGGAAAAGCCGAAAAGTATGCAACGTTTTTATATCCCCGCTATTTATTTTCTAATCTTTGTGAAAATTTCTGAGTTTATAAAAGGTGCGAATATAAATGTGAGATGAGTTGAGATCGATATCTTAAAAATTATGAGAGTTATAGAACATTTTTTATTTTGGTGGCAAAAACTTCATTTGATAAGATTGTGCGAAACATTTCGAAATGACTACGTCGGCCAATAGCTACCACAAATGTACAATTTTTAGAGATTTGGTTAAACTACATGCTTAAAAGCCCATTGAACGACAAATCGAACAAAGCTGGTTTGTTCTTACAGTTTGTTTACTTAAATCCAAGCTTCGCTTTTGCCCTGCCTTGATTAGTCCAGTGCGTAACAAATTTAGTTTAGATTATTTTCTCTTCCTAATGCATATTTTTAAACAGATTTTAATTTAAGTAGGTGGAATATGTTTTTATATTGTGCCATCGATATTGTGATTTGCTGTCTGTTCAACTAAATTAAAAAAAATTTAAGTCATTTTTAAATTGAATGCGATTTTTTACCACTATCATAATTTTAGCCCTATCATTTTATGATTGACGTATACGCATACATATAACCTATCTCACAGACTAACAATAATTTACTTACTTAAATGTTCATGGCGATCAGAAAAATGCTATATTTGAAGCACCGAAATTTGACCAATTACTATACGATTATTTATGAAAGTGCTTTCACCCACAAACGGCTATAATTAGGATTAGGATGAAGCCTGACAAACTGGTCAAGAAAATCTTTAAATTTGCAACATGATTAGTCTAACTATGACGATTGGATAGGTGGCAATTATAAGAGGCGAAGACCTAGAACCGTAAAACTTGACAAATTTTCATTTGAGTATTTACGAAAGCGCAGGGGTCGGTAAATAAAAGGTGTAGATTAAGCGGATTAAAATATTATCGCTGTTTCCGACCCGATTAAATTAGAAGTTACTTCAAAATTTTTTATCATTAAGGCACACATGTGGCTGTACGATGAACTGACGGCAAAAATTAAGGTTGATCTCGACATACAACACCACTCCGCGCATGCTTTTAAAATCTTTTTAAATTCAATTGTTAGCTCAGCGTACACTCATAAAAAAATCAATCCATATGGGATCAAATCAATCCTAAGCGGTAATGAAAACAACGTAATCCTGGATACGCTTGACCCGATCTGAAAAAAGATTGAGTTGATCCGATTTTTATACCCTTGGAGAGGGTATATTAAAATTGTCCGGATGTTTGTAACGCATAGAAGGAAGCATCTCCGACCACATAAAGTATATATATTCTTGATCAGCATGACGAGCTGAGTTGATATAGCCATGTCCGTCTGTCCGTCCGTCTGTCCGTCCGTCCGTCTGTTTCTATGCTATCTCCTCCGTCAGTTTTAAAGATATCGCAACCAAACTTTGCACGAAGTCTTTTGGTACAAATACGCTGCACATTTGTCGGAACCCGCCGGATCGGACGACTATAGCATATAGCTGCCATAGGAACGATCGGTTGAAAAACTAGTTTTTGTGGAAAAACTTTTTTGTTTTCAATGCTATCGCTCCCAACCCTCGTATTTATAAGTTTTCCATGATTTTACATAATTTCACCAAGATTTGTCGAAATCGGACAACTATATAGTATAGCTGCCATACAAAATTTAGGTCTGAAAAAAAGTCTTAGTGAGAAAAACTTTTTTGTTTTCAATACTATCGCTCCCAACGCTCGTATTTATAAGTTTTCAATGATTTCACATAACTTCACCAAAATTTTTTGAAATCGGACGACTATATAGTATAGCTGCCATACAAACTGTCAGTCACATATCAAGCTCCAAGGGTATATAAACTTCGGTCGAGCCGAAGTTAGCTTGCCTCTATTTTTTAATCCTAAGAAGGATTACATACATATATATTGTGCAAAAAATTCGAGCAAATTGTAATCCCAAGGATGGATCATTTTATGCCTATTCTAGATTAACTTAAGCTCGATATGTAATATTGATTTGATCTCAGGAAAGATGACTATTCTTCCTTTCCTCTGCCATGCCATTTGCCATAGGACATCCTCATACATGTCAAAGACCACAAACTCCAGTTTTTGTTCATTTAAGACTTCTGAAAATCAAAGAAATAAATATACAAATTTTGTACTCCTCTGGGACTCGAACATACGATGATGCGCACTGAACAGAAATGGAACGGAATCTCATCGCACACCACCAAACCCATTGGTTGTTGCTGCTTGTCAAAAAGGCTACTTATATTTCTTCGCTCTCGCTCTCTAGTTTATGGGCATTTGATCTCGAAAGGGATTGTAGTAAGCACATTTGAAATGATACAAGTTCGAAAGGAATGGAGATTGAATTGTGTAGAATATCCTGGAAATGGAGATTGAATTTTCAAACTCGTGCCGGTCCACATCTCAGAAATTATTCAGGCTGTGATCTAGAAAAATGGTCTGAAGGTTTACATTTGCCTTGTTTAGCAGAACAACTTGCTCCCTGATCAAATATAAATTCGCACTGATCCTTCTGCTGAACTCAAGTGATGCGGTAGCGTGATAGCCAATTTCAAGTATCATGATCAAATATCATGTACGCTACTTTGAAGTGATACTGCTCCCACCAATAGTAATTGTGTATCGATAGGAATGCTATCGATAAAAACCTACGCATTTTGTGCATTGATTGCAAAGATAAGTCTTATTAATTAAATTCTAACAATAAATTCTAAAATATAATTAAACCTAATTGTAACTTCTTATATGCACAATTCGTTTTAGCACGGATCGCAAATGTGTCTACGCCGCATTTCAGAATTAACCCGCCCCGCGGAGTTGTTAAAAAATTTAGCAATTCGTTCAGCAGAAACTATTTGATGCATAATTTTTTTATGTTACTTGCTCAGGGATCAATTATTCTGCTGAACACGCCCATTGTAAGTGTTATATCCTCATTTCACTGACACATTCATATATGTACATTAGGTTGGAACCCCTGAGTATGAAGTTTTTAAGGTCATGGTCTCACCCTCTATCTGATACTTTTTGATTTTTAATTAGCTTAAAAAAAGCAATCGCCAATAGTCTCTAATGTTTTTGTATATGACTCATAAGACGTGTTGCCTTTTATCATATATTTTTTTCATTTAAAAATAGTCGGCGTTGATTATATTCAAAAACTATTTCAATGAACAATAATAAAAGAGTACAACTAAGTGTTATTTCAAAAGATGACAGCAATTGAAATGAACAAATAATTTCGTTGTACAAATTTGTACTCAAAGTACCGGTCGTATGAGTAATTTTTTTTCAAAACTTTAAGGCTCTGTCGCGCCCATTTAAAATTGAAATAAAATTTTTTGATTTTCACAATTAATTACTATAAATCAAATATTAGCTTTGGGAATGCTGAGACCTGTTTTTTTTTTTTAAATTTTGCCCTTTTGTGGTCCGATTTTATGTTTTTTCCCCAATGACAAGTACGTCGGCGTTTAAAATATATGTCTAGCTACAGAATCTAAGTTCCAATGGCTTAGAGATCTGGCACAACTCTGCAGTCAGCAGTCTGAGTTCTTGGGATATATCCTACTGCATTAATGACAGTCCGACAGACCGATAGCATACCATATGTTTTTACTGTGTCATGTGACGGTAGTGTAATTACATATCTGAAACCCAATTAAAATCACTGCTCAAATTCATGCTACGTGCTAGTCTTCCACGGGGAAGAACCTCCCTCTACGATCACAACGTAGAAAGGGTTATATTGTAACACAATGGGTCTTTATTGGCATAAGTGAAGAAATGAGAATCTTCAATTTCAACCATTGCAACCTAATCTAACCTAAATGTCTTGAGAAATATGGAGACCATATCACCATCAAACTCTTTTAAATTCTATTGGTCTCGACGCGATCAACTTCTGCACAGTGTAATTAGATATACTTAAATTGTTGTCCCAAAATTCATTTTTAAATAAAGCTACCAATAGCCCAGTTTTGGCTATTGAAACAATGCTCGGGCGAAGTATATCTTAATATCCTTAGATATGCAACACTCTTACAATAATGCATACACCGCATCGTTGATGTCAATTTCATTTATGAAGCGGAGATTTTTAAACATGACTTCCTCTGGCTTTTTCCATTCAACTCAATGACAATGCCTTGAATATATAAAAACCACACAATACTGATATTATTGAATACGAATCAATCATGGTGTGTGTACCATATCATAGCATATCAATCAGGCGTATGCGTAACTTATTTTCATTAAAATAGCGAGTGAAAAACTTTCCAAATCAAAAGCACAATGGCTGCCAAATGAACAGACAGACACACACGCTCACTCACACACACACTGACATATATAAGTCTATGTATAGCCAATGACAGCATCAATAGTTTTTGAAAAGTGTCAGGAAGCCGCCTTGAACATTTCCGTGCCAAAGTGTCCGGGTAGGAGCCAAGTTTTCTTCGACTGTTGCATGGCCCATTGTTTGGTGGGGCCACAACAACATCAACACAACAAATACTGTGGGCGTGGCTTTGCCTATAACTGAGAGGCCTGCCAAGGAAACGCATTCAAGCAGTTTTCATTTTCATTTTGCATTTACATTTTCATTAAAACAAATCACACAGAAAATGTCATTTTGCGGACAAAGCAAAGCAAAGGCCCTCGGCATTGTAAATACATTTGCTTTTTCATTTCCCCTCCCCGTGGGTGGGTGTGTGAGTGTGTTATTTCTTCTTGCCTAGA
This sequence comes from Lordiphosa clarofinis, assembly GCA_018904275.1. Taxonomy (NCBI): domain Eukaryota; kingdom Metazoa; phylum Arthropoda; class Insecta; order Diptera; family Drosophilidae; genus Lordiphosa; species Lordiphosa clarofinis. The sequence continues at coordinate 4,724,124 of JAEIGQ010000011.1, forward strand.
AGGAAGATGAGATATATCAAAGAACTGGACTTGGGACTAGACAGCTTCTCATAATTCTCGCCTTTTATTTGATACCCTGTAGAAGGGTAAAAGTGTGTGATAAAAATAAATAATTAATATGCCGGTTTTCACTGTCAAGTCGTTTAGGAATTCCCGAGAGGTAGCTGCTGGGTGTTAGTAAAAACAGGCAAAGATCGCCGATGATTTGGAAGAAATACCAATATAACAGCTGTACGATTAACTAAACTGCTTTGTGGTGTGTTGCATTCCTGTTTTTGAAGTCATGTGCAAGCATTAAAGTTTAATAAAAGTTTCAAATAACTTTAAATTGGACAAGTTAAACTGATTATTTTTTGGCATTAGTGTTTAAGTGCTAAGATCTTTTAATTAAGAACAGCGAATGTAAACCTAGATTAAGTTTGATCTCCGGTTGAAGATAATATTTTTAAGGTTATTAAAAAAACATGAGTATTGGATTTCGAAATTTTAATTTATACAATTGGTAGATAATTAAAAAAATATAATTATAGAATTCTTTGACGGTATTAACGGTATTCTTTACAAGAAAAATAAATAGTTCATTAAAAAATTGGTGGGCCCTCTTTAAAAAATAGGTGTAAAATTATTTAAATTCGCAAAAACCCTGCTTAAGAATGAACTTGTGAACTTTGCTTATTTTTCCTTTGAAAGAGGACATGATAATAGTAATATTACAATTTTATCCGTTTTAATCGGATGCACCATTACAATGTTATAATTGTTTTAACATTTTTGTCGTTTACCTCGTGAACCGTTAGTGGTGGGAATCTTAAACAAATAGGACTTTGTATCTCGGTTAGTAAATTTTTTTAAGAAACAAAAAAAATTTTGGTGGCTAAGTTCACATGGAACGACCCAAATGTACTAGAAAATTTTTTAAATCATTTTGTTGTTCCATTACCAAGCGTCAGAAAAACCTTATCTCAAACTATTCTCCATTTTATTTAACCGGAGATATACCATTTACCATTTATTGTATGCAAAGCAAAATCAATACAGGAGACTTATCAATTGTATAGAATTCAAATTAAAATTTAAAACAATATCCATTGGTCTGTAAAATTTTTTTGTCATTTCGACCACATATATTTAAAATGTTACATCTTTGCTAAAGAAATTCTTCGAATTTTATGGGATACTTTATTTTAAAGTAAAGAAATAGTTATTTAATATGCATAATACCTAAATGACTCAAATCAAAATAGTTGGTTTCCCACATTTCGAGTCTAAAAAGGGACTGATAGCTTATTTCTTCACAGAAAAAAATAATGATATGATATGGGGCTCAATGTTATATATTTTCATATCATTAAAAAGCCGATATGACAAACTTAAAATTTACCTATTTGAAAATATCAAAGTGAACTTTTCGACCACATCAAAATGATATTTTTAAGATCAAATTGATATTGAATTAATTCATTATAACGAACGAAAAAAAATCAATTACAAATGGCAGGTCGGTCGTACATTCAATACTACTATCTACTACCAGGCGTTCATTTTTATCTCAGAACTATTAATTATTGTTTTAAAGAAACAGAAAAAGAACGAATTTATAATTCCTTGCCTCCGCCTTGACTGGGGATCGAACTCGGGACCACTTGCACGTCACAAATTGGCATGTCGTTTTACCGCACTGCGCTATCGGGCATGTATGTGCACTCATGGCTGAAAGCCTACTTATACATTTCTTTTCGTTGCTTGATGTTTCGATTTGCAAAACTTTCTGTCTCTTTCCTTTTCGCATTTTCTATACATCCCTTTCATATTGTGAGAGTTTCGAAAATTAAAAAATATCTTTCTAATCTTTTTTATATCATTGTAATATCAATAATATCAAGTTGATATTATTTACTGTTAAAATGAAATATTATAGTTTAGAGCAGATATGAATATAATGATATTTCACAAAATATCAAATTAACCAGCCCATATCAAATTGATATGGATCTTATTTTTTTCTGTGTACCCGCCTCATTTCCTATAATTTTCATTTCCAAAAATTTTGCCAATTCTATTGACAAATTGTCATTTTTTATTTTGAAATTGCGCGTTCTTTTAAAATTCAAATTAAGCAATTATAATTGGCGAAATGAAACGGCAAATCGTATAAGGGAAATGATATTATTTTCTACATTTCTTGTCATATCAAAAAATTATGCTTCATATTTTTGGTGAAAATAGGCTTTGAATTCTAAGCAATTGTTGACATAAATTACCAAAACCCCCTTAAACAATTTGAAAACACTAGCATTTTGTTGCATTGTGTTATTAACAGGGAATCAAACCAAATCGAATTTTGGTTTCGGTTCTGGTACGTACCGAAACTACCGTTCCGTACCTGTACCTACAATTTTATTTCGGTTTTCCGGTGTGAACCGAAAATTTTAAACGTTTGTTCAAACAAAGTGGGTAAGCAAGCTATACACTTGCATTTGAACATAAAATATCAGTTTTTAAGCTTGTGTTTGCAAACAAAATGCACAAGTTTGTTTTCGTAAGATTATTAAAATAAAAGATAATAAATAAATAATTAGTTACAAAGAAGGTAAGATAATCACTTTATAAAATAGCGGTCAATGTATTTCCGTCCATCTGATTTCTTCGTTCGAAAAATAAACGTTTTACGATTACTTGGGTTGTTGCATGGATTCTTGTTATTCTGAAAATTTTGTCTAATTTTCTGATGTAGTACATCATCTTTATTTTGTAAAGTTCTCAGGAACTGACGCCATTAAACTGTTTTGTGAAAATACTAAACTATTTGGAGACGATCTCCTTTCTTTTCATAAAAATTCATTTACAAATCGACTTCATCTCCATGTTCAGAAAAAGTAATCGCGTCAGAGCTGCTTTTCCATTAAAATGCAATTGAACAATCAATTGATCAGTCAAAGCAGTTACACAAGCACTTTTCTGTTCACAGGTTAGCTTGACATTATAACGAGGGTCTATGAAAATGACACTAACTGCTCGCTTTGCAGTTTAGTTGTTGTACTCAGAATCGAAATTGTGCCAGTACAATGTTTGGGTCTTCTGGTTGGTACGGGTATACGAAAAACTTACAATATCGGACGGACAGGAATATGTATAGGTTTTTGGGGTCGGAAACTAAAATTTGTATGATTTTCAAACTACTAGACCAGTTTAGAAATGAGAAATTCTGGAAATTACTTCAAAATTATGCGGACTCCTACGGTTGCGTACCTCAAGCTCAGCGCTAGAGCCGAAAAGAGCTAGAAAGGGCAACTCAAGAGTGAGCAGTTCCGAACCCTGATAACAACCAATATTAAAATTATTCTTTCACACAGCTCAAAAGTAGGCAACACTTAGTTGCACTTGGAATTTCTAGAAAAACGTTTGCTCATTACGAAAAGTTTATAAGCTGGCAGGGTATCTCCTGTTCCAAACCATTTTCACAAATAGTTTACCCATTTGTTTCATTTTATTTCTTTTGATTGCTTTGCAGGACCAGTGCAAAAATGGCGACAGTTTTGCGTGGGTGCAACAAGGATAAGCACAGAACGAAAGCAAAAAACTAAAAGCATCATCATACCGCAGCAGCAGCCGCTGCAGAAACAAGAGCAAAAGAAACCGAAAAAAGGAACACCAAATCAATATCAAGTCGCTTGGAACATTGCCAACATTTTGAACATCACACATACGCCATGGAGCCGGTGATGAGTCTGGCTTTAGCTGCCCATGGACCGCCCAGCATACTCGAGCCGCTGTTTAAAACCGTAACTACGAGCACAACGACCACCACGACGACAACCACACCGAGCAGTGCGAGCACCAGCACCAGTACGGCCGTCTCCTCGCTGGCCCCCACCGGCACCACCCTGCTGACGGCTCTGCTGGAGAATCTCACAACAACAGCAGCCACGGGTCTCTATGATGCGTACGGGAATCAGACGAACGGCACTCTGGGCTTTGAGAACAAGGGTCCGCGTTACTCGCTCGCCTCGATGGTGGTCATGGGCTTCGTAGCGGCGATTCTGAGCACGGTAACGGTGGCGGGCAATGTTATGGTGATGATCTCCTTCAAGATCGATAAGCAATTGCAAACGATAAGCAATTATTTCCTGTTCTCGCTGGCCATAGCGGACTTTGCCATAGGGGCCATATCGATGCCGCTGTTTGCGGTGACCACGATCCTGGGCTATTGGCCCCTGGGGCCGCATGTCTGCGATACGTGGCTTGCTCTGGACTACTTGGCATCGAATGCATCGGTGTTGAATCTGCTGATTATAAGCTTCGATCGGTATTTTAGTGTTACACGACCTTTGACCTATCGCGCCAAGCGCACTACGAATAAGGCAGCTGTGATGATTGGCGCCGCCTGGGGCATTAGTCTACTGCTATGGCCACCGTGGATCTATAGTTGGCCCTATATAGAGGGCAAGCGGACAGTGCCCAACAATGAGTGTTATATACAGTTCATTGAGACGAATCAGTATATTACATTTGGCACGGCACTGGCGGCTTTCTATTTTCCTGTGACCATCATGTGTTTCCTTTACTATCGCATCTGGCGGGAGACAAAGAAACGGCAAAAGGACTTGCCCAATTTGCAGGCGGGTAAAAAGGATTCCAGCAAGCGATCGAATAGCAGGTGAGCTTTACTGGAGAGAGATATGACAGCAGGCCAGAAGAGAATTCCCCTTATATTTTCTTTTAGCGACGAGAACACAGTGGTAAATCATGCAGCTGGCGGTCTACTGGCCTTTGCCCAACTGGGTGGGAATGATCATGATACTTGGCGTCGGCCACGCTCGGAGAGTTCGGCGGATGCGGAAAGTGTGTACATGACCAATATGGTAATCGATTCGGGATATCATGGCATGCATTCGCGCAAGTCAAGCGTAAGTGGCCCCCAAAACCCACAACCACCACTTGCGCTTCACTTGATTCATTTCTCCCTTTCCCCCCTCTTTCATCCTCAGATCAAAAGCACCAATACAATCAAAAAGCCCTACTCATGCTTTGGCAGCATCAAGGAATGGTGCATCGCGTGGTGGCATTCCGGACGAGAGGATTCCGATGATTTTGCGTATGAACAGGAGGAGCCATCTGATTTAGGGTATGCAACACCAGTAACAATTGAAACTCCTTTACAAAGCTCCGTCTCCAGGTAGTACAAAAAAATGAAATCCAGTTCTCTATTAACCGTCTATTTGCGAGTAAGCAAACACTTTGCACTCTCTCACCAGAGATACAGGCACGCATACAGGGATGCCACATGTACACTCCTCTACTACTATATATTTATACTATATACTTGTAGGTATAGGGGCTTATGTGTGTGTAACTGTGTGCGTGTGTCTTGTGTGTCGCATTCCATTAATTGCACTCAGAGCACCCCAAAACAAAACAAATAAACAAAAAACCAAATTCGATCTGTTGACCCAAAGAAAACAAGAAAAAACGAGCGTTTCACATGGCACATCCATCAAAGCAAAACCAAAAGAAGAAATTACACTTAAATAGACAGGGATGGAACCTAATCGAAGTTGGAATCTAATTTTATGCCAACATTGAAGTGGAGGCGAGTGGGCCACATTTTTAATTGAGATTGATCATAAGGCATGAGTTTTTAGTTTTTTCTATGTTTATTAACTTAAGCTGAAAAAGGGCTTTTAGATAGGGTCAGGATTTTAATTTTTTCATTTAAAAAATTGCATTTCTGCAGTTTCCTTGCTACAAAAATTCTGAAAAAGGACTTACTAGTTGTAAGAAAAATTCCAACTCAATCTACACAAGAGAATGTGAGTATTTTTGACATTTTTAAAAAAAATATTTTATTTCTTTTTGAATTAAAAATGAAGTTTTGAGGGATCTAGATTAAGAAATATACGACCATACAAAACCCAGCACAAGCGGACAACTTTTTGAACGGTTTCGTTCGTAAATTTTTGTTTACAAAATAATCCCGACGTTCACGGAAAAACACCAACGACCAACGTGCTTAGAGAAAAATTGTGCATTCTAAAATAATAACCAAATGTTTAAAAAAAAATAACAGAACAAATTATCGAGTACTCAGTGGCACGAACTCACGACCTCGCCGACCTAAGCTTCTTGGTTGCTGAGTGCTTTACGTTATGGCTGCCTTTGTAACTACGAGGTCGACAGTTGTGTGCGTTGAGATGCCGACTTCGCGTTAAGGCCCTGAGTTCGATCCCCAGAGAAGGATGTTAACGTAAAAAAGAAAGGAAATCAGAAACAACTGTATCTTCTATGTATATAAAGCAAGGTCGTGTGTGTTACACCTCTTATATCTGAAGACCGGATGGCCCGAATAGCAGAATAGCAATTAAACACTCTCAAAAAGATAACACAATTTTACAAATATTGGGTCTTCGAGGGCCGGGGAATGTCGTTGATACCGTTCGGCGGAGGCTTTTAAGCTGAATACAAGTTAGTTTTGAAAATTTTTGTAGCACTTCAAGTTTTTAATATATCAATGGTGCCTAAAAAGGCACTTTTCAAAAATATAGTAAAAACGGAATTAACGAAATGCTCTTTAAAGAGCAATAAACAAAATTCTTGCCTGATGGGCTAGAAACCGTAAAAAAGTACAAAAGAAAGATGTATATTTTATTGTTCCCAGTGAACAAACGAACATGGTAATGTGTCAGTAGGCTCCTTTAAAAATCAGTTTTTATACCCTTGGAGAGGGTATATTAAAATTGTCCGGATGTTTGTAACGCATAGAAGGAAGCATCTCCGACCACATAAAGTATATATATTCTTGATCAGCATGCCGAGCTGAGTTAATATAGCCATGTCCGTCTGTCCGTCTGTCCGTCCGTCTGTCCGTCCGTCTGTTTCTATGCTATCTCCTCCGTCAGTTTTAAAGCTATCGTAACCAAACTTTGCACGAAGTCTTTTGGTATAAATACGCTGCACATTTGTCGGAACCGGCCGGATCGGATGACTATAGCATATAGCTGCCATAGGAACGATCAGTTGAAAAACTAGTTTTAGTGAGAAAAACTTTTTTGTTTTTAATGGTATCGCTCCCAACGCTGGTATTTATAAGTTTTTAATGATTTCACATAATTTCACCAAGCCTTGTCGAAATCGGACAACTATATAGTATAGCTGCCATACAAAAGTTAGGTCTGAAAAAAAGTCTTAGTGAGAAAAACTTTTTTGTTTTCAATGTTATCGCTCCCAACGCCCGTATTAATAAGTTTTCAATGATTTTACATCATTTCACCAAAATTTTTCGAAATCGGACCACTATATAGTATAACTGCCATACAAACTGTCAGGCACATATCAAGCTCCAAGGGTATATAAACTTCGGTCGAGCCGAAGTTAGCTTGCCTCTATTTTTAATTGTGTTAAAGTTTATAAAGTGCCGCGAAAGCGCTTCAACTCATTGGACTTCTTTTGCTACGTTTGCGTGTTTCAGATAGAGACCGTTAAGAATCCTGAGGTCATGTCTAAGCTCTTTAACTTTCCACTCATCAATCGATGCAGAAATTCTTAGCCAAAAAATTAATGATTATGATGACCTGAAACCAAAGCGATTTGATAAGAGACCTGAGTTTGCCAAAATCTATAGCAGATTTATTGGAATCAAGCTTATTTTGATCCTATAAGCGATGCAAAAATCAAAGGGGTCTTCTTACGGCAACAAACATGTAATTTGATGAATCAAGATGGGGACTTCCAAAAGAAATTAAGTGGTATTAAAACAAAGACAAGAATTTCAGTAATTTTTTATCCATTAAATAGAGAATAAGACGCAGGCGAATCAATAAATACACTTTAAGAAGAACATTTCCATGTAAAAGGGCATCTGTGTAACGGACGGTGGGAAATTTGAAATAACCTAGAAAGACGGCTTTTTAATATTTTTTTTTAAAGTTGCCTTTTTAGGAACTTTTACCCACTTTGACCATTGATGTTTTCAAAACTTGTCGTGCTAGAAATAGTTTTATTACTGACTTGTATTTATTTTGAACGGTAGCCCTATTCCCCTTCCCGCGAAGACCCAATATCTGTTGTGCTTATTTTTGAAACCGATAGTATCGGCACGAAACCGAAACGTTGGTACTGGTTCACTTTCGGTGAATTTTTTCCCCATCATCTGCTACGATTTTGCGTCTCCAAATTATAACTTTCTTCTGCAACAGAAAGTATGGTTTTTGCAGAACTGTACGCATAATAACACCAGCTAAGGTGGCCAGAATTATACTTTCAGCGGAAAATCTAGTTTTGGGTAATTTTTATTTCAACAATTCGTCATCTAGCGAAATTGATTGTTCAGGAAATAGAAAAGGGGGAGAAATCCCCTTTTGAAAACAATGCTTGTACAGTCGAACTTCCTTATTACGAATTTTAATACAAAGAAGTTCTCAATATAAAGGATTTGTTTTTTGAACACTTCACCATTCGTATTATGTATTTCTTTATATTATGAAATATTTTATTATAATCCTTCTGAAAAACTTTTTTGTCCCCTTGAAACTCGCTATAAGAAAGTTCGACTAAATATGTAACATATTTTTGGACTCTAGATATAAAGTAACGCTAAGTATTGAGTCTGTAGCGGATTAATAGACAGCGGATATTGCATATTTTTAAACAGTTCTTAATCCCAGTAGGTCAAAATAGAGTATCCAAAATAGCAAAAAACTTGCTTACAAATTTTCTTTCCAATAGTAATTTACAGCCTACTGGGACTAAAATCTATTTCAAAATATGCAAAATCCGCTGTTTACTGATCAATCAGTGCTTTATGATAAAGGCAGTTTTCATACTTATTTGTCATTAAGCGCCGACGAAGTTTATATTGCAGAAAAAGAAAGTTGATTGAAACCATGAAAAAGTTCTCATCTTGTGTTCAGAATCATTCACAAAGTTCCCAGAATTGTAAAAGAAGGCTTTCTGTTCTAACTACGCAGGATAGTGTTAATCTCATGACCTAGGTCTAGGCTGAGGATGTCTAATTATTTTCGGTGGTTATTCTTAAACAGATTTCTTGATAAGCAAAATAACGTGAAAACCCTAAATTTAATATTATAATAAAATGATTAAGATTTATCTTAAAATTTATTTATTCCACCGTACCGGTATACCGAAATAAAAATCCGGGTACCGTATCGAAACCGAAATCCGAAATATAACCTTTAACTAGGGTTGTCGAAAATATTATCGATTTATCGAAATATCGATATTATTTTGCCCAAAATTACGAATAACATTATCGCATATTTTTCCGAGGCGATATATCGGAAATCGAATATTTTTTGGTGATATTTTTCAGGATATTTTTGTTTTAGCCTTCGTTCAATCTATAGCGAACAACTGTTTCTTGTGCTCTGGACATGTAAAGCAAAATGCTTAAAATTTATTTTATTAAATTTGATAATAAAGTTGTAAGGACCAGTGGAAACTCAACAAATATAAAAGCGTACTTAAAAGCAAAGCATATAGATGCTTGGCTAAAAAGCAGCTGATCACTGACTCTAATGCCTGGGAACTTGTGTTCTTTGTGTCGAATTGACTATTTATGCCTTTTTTAATATTGTGGATATTTATATCGTGATGCACATTAAGTGTACTGATTGCTTGAAATTACATATGTTTGTAAGACTATAAATAGGGCATAAACAGCCTTAGACTTGTTCATCTTCTTAAGCTGTTATGTTATGAAATCTTAACAAAACATTAACCAAAGCAGAAGTTATTAGTGGTTGTGATGAAGAATATGGGAGTATGCTGTCAATCACCAGGACAGGGGAATAAATTATTGAAGCTTTATTTTAATTTATCGTTGTTTATCCGGGATCAGATGTTAAAAATGAAATAAAAAATAAATATCTTCTGTTAATTTAATAAATATACATAAAAAGTATATTTCTTAAGCGCAGTCAGATTGTGGTTCTTATTACGCGTCAAATGACGCCTTAATTACGTCAAAGACCTGTTCATTGTTAAGATGTTGTTATTGGGCATTTATTGAAAAATATGGAAAATATCGATAATATCGATGTTTTTGACACCAAAATATTTTTATCGAAATGATACATTTTGAATATCGCCAAAAATATCGATGAAGATATTTTTTAAATATTCGACAACCCTACCTTTAACCGAAACATTCATTTTGGGACGTACCAGTACCGGAACCGAAATTCGTTTCGGGATGAAGCCCTGGTTATAATTAATTCAGATTTTTATCAAGATTTAATAGTTGTCAATTCTAACGGGTAAATCGAACGCTGACATCAAAAGGTCCAAAATATCTCGAAATTTACAAAATTCAAAAAGGAGTTAAGATTGTCAAAAAAACTGTCAAGAGAGAGGGGTAAAAAGAAGGGTAAACATTAGGGTAAATAGTCGCGTAAATTGACGTTGTGAATCATACGGTAAAAAAAAGGCGAAGATTTAAAAATCTTATAATGTGTATGATGAAGTCGGGTAAATAGACGGATAGTATAGATCGAAAGAAAATTGTCGTAGGAGCTTCGATTATTAGAAAAATGGGAGAATAGATGGAGGGTGAAGATCAAAAGTTCCACAAAAACGCGAAATTTGCTTAATTTTAAATTAAGTTTAGATTATTGTGAATATCTGAATCTATCAGACAAATGTAAGGTAAGCTTAACTTCTTCGTTTTGTATTTAAAATACTAAAGGGGTCGAGACAAAGCGCACCGAGTCAGCTAGTAGGTAGATAAAAAAGCTATGAGCTAGGGAATATTTTAGAAGGGTAAATTTCCAAAAAATCAAGAAATATGCAAAATTTGATGATTTGTCGCAGTAAATCGGCTTAAAGACATTGAAATATTGTAAAATACTTATATGAGCTTAGATTAACATGATCTCTGGTAGATTAAACGGACCCAAAAACTGCAAAATCTGAAAAATTGTATCATGAATTTAGATTATTATTAATATTAAATAGGTGGCAATTGTAAAGTAAGCTTTACTTCTGCGTTTTGTGTTTAAAAGTCTAAAGATAGAGTTAAATGTTAATTTTTTAGTTGTCAATCATTTAAAATTTGCCCAACACTGACATTTCATACCTATGACAATTAAGCTTCGGAGTCACCAGTGGTATCTTCAGGCATTTGAAAATCCGTAATTCATATTCATATGTACTCTGCAGACCATGTCTGAGTGCTTTTCAAAAGCAATTATGCAGTCGGTGCCTTCGACTTCCTGCCACTCAACACACCTGGCAGTTGAAACAGGTGACAACTCAAAGAGCTGATACTCTGACACACACTCCCACTTCCCTTCCAAAAGCTTTTAAATTTCCTAAGTTTTGTATCTTTAACTTTCTTTTTACATAAAGCATATCAATGCATTCTTGACAAGTGTTTTAATAAACTAACAATTTGGCACAGTTTTAATACATTCAGTTCAAAATGAAAGATGTATATAACATTATTAATTTAGAGGATATTTATTTACTTTTTTATTATATTAAATTTTCTGTATGGTAATTCACACGTCAATTTCAATTTCAATTCGATCCATCCCTGTCTGTTCTTCTTCACTTCACTTCGACGAGCAACTGCATCCGCCTGGTCTCTGTTGTTTTTGTAGCTTGTCAGCATTTAGTTGTTGTTGTTGTTGCCTGGTTTTCTAAGCCTGTCAGTGTCAGTCGACGTTCAAAGAGTCGAGTCGGGCCGAGTGTTTTGTTGCCTCTGATACCAATCCATTTACACACACATTTCAGATGCACCTCGATGAACGTGATGCGGGACAACTACTCGATGGGCGGCAGTGTGAGCGGAGTGCGTCCGCCCAGCATACTCCTGCCGGATGTCTCGCCCACGCCGTTGCGTCCGCCACTCAATTCCATTTCACAAATGCAGGAAATGAATGCGGTGACCGGCAGCAGCAGCGTCGTTGGCGTTGGCAACAATGGCAATGGGAACGGCAACAACCACAATCAGCACCACAATAGCAATGGAAGTGGAGGCAATCCCACCACGCTGCCCGTTAGCAAAATTGGTTCGCGTTCGGTGAGCCAGGACTCGGTCTACACGATACTCATACGACTGCCCTCGGATGGGGCCAGTGCAGCGAATGGCGGAGGAGGGGGCGGCAGCAGTGCCGGGGTAGGCCACGGAGGCTCGGGAAGTGGTGGCCCCGGCACTGATTGTGCGCCCTCCATCAAGATGATACACGAGGATGTGACGGCCTCGACTCTGTTGGGTGCTGGCACCGGCCTAGGCGGCGTTGTCAGCATCCCGCCCACCACCGCCAGCACCCGACGGCCCCTACCATCGCGTGATTCAGAGTTCAGTTTGCCATTGAACCGACGCATGTCGCATGCCCCACACGATGTGCGGCTGCTCAATGCCAAAGTCATACCCAAGCAGCTGGGCAAGGCGGGGGTGGGAGGAGCAGGGGGCGCTGGTCCGCATGCCCTGCTCAATGCCCGCAATGCGGCCAAGAAGAAGAAAAAATCCCAGGAGAAGCGCCAAGAGTCCAAGGCGGCCAAAACTTTGTCGGCCATTCTGCTGAGTTTCATCATCACCTGGACGCCGTACAACATACTGGTGCTAATCAAGCCGCTGACCACCTGCTCGGACTGCATACCCACCGAGCTGTGGGACTTCTTCTATGCCCTGTGCTACATCAACTCCACCATCAATCCCATGTGCTATGCCCTGTGCAATGCCTCCTTCCGACGCACCTACATACGCATCCTCACCTGCAAGTGGCATACACGTAATCGCGAGGGCATGGTACGTGGAGTTTATAACTAAGTAGAAAGATAGAGAGAGAGAGAACAAGAAGCGAGAGGAAAACTAAAACAAATAATTGCAATAAATGTTGTGTGCAGCAAAATAATAAAAAAAAAACAAAAATTGTTTAGCAAAACCAAAACTAGGCTTAAATATGTAAAACACTTGGACAAAAGCAGTACTGATTTTTTGATGTCTAGCCCCCGATTATACATACAAACATATATAAATATATAACTAATCATATACATAGAACATAAACTAACAAATTTCTTAAGAGTTGCTCTGAAAGATTCGCAAAGTTGAGGGATAGGGAGGAATTTTTACCATTTTATATTTATATAATATTTGATGAAATGCATAATAAATGCATGTTTGAAAGTTCATCTAGAAAAAAGTATCTGCTGTGGAAGCTCACTTTCTCCGCATATACCTGAATAATATTAATTTTTGGCATAAGCCTTAGAACAACAATTCCAATCGTCTTCTTAAAATATAATAATCTGCAAGCCTACACAAATTGTTCCGGAGCTCTGGTTCGCGGGTTCGAATCAATATTTATCAATAGTTAGATTTAAAAAATTTGAGCTCCGAGGTCATTTTGGTTTCGAACCATCGGCTAACAGAAAAGTCGTACTGTCTGTACGACAGATCTTTTAATGTCTCTCATTATTGGTCAAACCGAACTGAATATATCGGTACGTAGCCGCAAGCATGAAACTAAGTCGAAAAATTCTAGAAAACGTGTTCATCATTCAAGTAAAACATTTTTGAAATAAAATCCGAAATATATGTATATCCAATGGAATTCAAATATTAAAAGCAATCCAAAGCGCCCATAATGCCTGACCTATTAATTATGTCAAAACGGAATTAAATTCATGTAAAAACAATATGCAAGTACCGCAACTCTGCAACTCGATATATGGCGAGTTGAAAGTTGCAAAATACTAAATGTGGTTGTACCCCTAAATCTCATCGACCGGAAAACTTAGAAAAAACGGTGCGCCAAATTTCCAATGAAATTAATCTTTACCTTATCAAACTCGTCGTTAAGTGAACCGAACCAAAGCGTTTGCTTTTTTGGTTCGCTGGTCATGACGAATCGGTTTGGTCCGGTTCTGTTCGGTTCGGTTCAGAGCCGGTTCGCATCTCTAATAAATACACCTCGAATTTTGCATTTTTGCATATTTTTTAAGAATTAAGATAGGTAAAATCTGATGACACCAAAGTTAGGAATGGTTAGGTTGCAATGGTTAGAATAGGAGAATCCCATTTCATCTCTTAGGTCAATGAAGGCCCGTTGTCTTACCATAGAAATCTTTCTACGCTGATATCGTAAAGTGAGTGTCTTACCCGTTAGGCCGCGAGGCCTAACTGCCGGCGTCGCAGCCGACACATTTCTAGAGAGAGCGACACATTCGTCTTCTTCTTCGTTTGCTTGTTGCTCATGGACGCAAATGGACATTTAATGATATTTTTTTAAGGACATATGGACATTTAACGATATTTTTTTATTTGTGAAGGGTTCAAGTCGAGACAAATCTTTAGCATTCAGATTTAAATATTCTTAACATTCAAAATGACATTAAAATCTTGATTTCTTTTCAAAATGGCATCAAATTTCTCTTTTAAGTCCTTTCGAAATCACCAGTTATGTAGACGCTTTCAAGGAAGGTTTAATTTCGGCCACTCTAACGAAATTCGACTTTATATACACAAGGAAATTCCGTCACTTAAATAACGAACGTTCTCAAAATTTTTGAGAACAATGTGCTAATGTTCTTGGATGATAAAGTTGTTCTGAAACGAAAATTTTACTTTAAACACAACACCCGGTCGATCAGACGTGGTTGGTTCTCTTTTGCCTCTCTTGTCTGCTCAAAAGCATAATGCCCTCTTGACGTGCATCTGCAAAACTGTTGGTGTTGTCAGTCCGTCATTCCATACGTTGGTTAGGTACCTAATCCCTCAAGCCCAAACAAATTTTCTGTGTTTTTCTGAACTTAATGAAATGAGTCGTTGGTGTGTTTCTGATTCCTTGGCACATGGGTGGTGGGCGCCGCCCTTCAGTAGCCTTTGCTCTCTTCATTTCCAATCAAAGAGGTTGTCGTTCCCTATTCCACCCAAATGTAATCCGCCCACACCTGGTCCCAGTGCAAAAAATTTTTTCCAGGTGAGTTTAAAATCTTCTTGAAAACGGAACAATATAAACTCAAATCATGTTCTCAAAAATGGAACAATGTCAACTCAATTTGAGCTTTTTCGTTCTCAATAAATTGTTCTCGAAGTGATAACATTGCACTACATGTGAGAAAACCCGTTCATGCATACTTTTTGATAACGTTTGTGCTCGTTTTGAGTCCAATGTTCTCGGTTTTTTCCCTCTGTGTAAATAAAATAACGATTTTATCATCTCTTTTGCCAGCTTTATAGATTCAGCATCTTCTGGGTTCAGAGTTTCAAGAACCTAAGATGCAAATTTCGAAGTTGAAAAATGTAAATACAAACAAACTAAGGTAAGAAACTCCTTATCATTGCGTATAGCGTTGTTCTCTAAGCGGAGATTTCATGAAAATTTCTTTTACACAGGATATAAACGAGTTAGGGGCAGGAAAAGATGTTCTTACTTTTCCACCAACTAAATATAAACTGTGTGCGAAAAAAGTTATGTGTGATACCAATAAAAAACTTTTAAATGTTTACCAGCTTTAATCATATATGCCGCAGTATAAGAATGCTGTCGTTCACAAATCTAGAAACAGTTTAATTATTTACTTTTTCCAACTGTATTGATTACAGTCATAAAATGCGCATGAAGATTCGTTTTCGCTCAATGTTCTTTAAATAATATTATTATATTCTTCTTTAATATTTAATGAGTAGAATTAAGTTATTCAATGAAACTCGTTTAAATATTTTTCGCATATATTTTGCTTATTTCCGATATGCTAAATCCTCTTTGATCTCAAAACAAGAAAATGCTGATCCTGTCTTAAACATTCACATTTTCCGTTTTCAAGGATTCATTGAATTTTATGATGAACATTTTATAGTTATTTGCAATATGCAAATACTTGTTCTAAAAGTAAATAGAGTTTGTTCATGCAAGTATTTTTGATTTAAGAATTAGTTGTTTTCTAGCTAGACCTTATCATGAGTTTTTATTGAAGGAAAAAACTAACCTCTTTAAAGGTATCCGGTGTGGCCAAAGAAAAAAAGTAAAGCTTAATTGGAATCAGTTGAATAGGTTTGAAATCGAGTAGAGAAATGTTTCTATGAGCGTCGATCATTTCCGAGCTTAAGCTGTTTTAGTTTCCTTATGAGTTCGTCAGATAGAGCAATAATATGGCGTGCTGACAAATTTAAACAAATCATCAAAAAACTGTGCAAATTTGGACACAAATACCTTAAATATCTTGCTAGGAGTAGTCGCTTCTTAATTCTTCCACCTTCTTAAAACATCTTCTTCTCCTTTGGTGAAGTTTTTTAAACGGTTCTCCTACGCATCAACCTTATTTTCCCTATATGTAGAGTTTGCTACTCTCGTTAGCCAGCAGTTTCGCGGGTTCATCGCTCTCTAACCAGGTGACACCAAGTAGAGGCGTGCGTCGACTTGAGATCCAGTAAGTTAGGATCGGATTTTTAAAACGTTAAGCGATGATCAAATAATCCACAAAAAATTCCCGATCTTACCAGATCAATTCCAAAATCTTAAAATCTTTGTGAAACCAACAGAGCAATTCTTGTAACATCATTCTAGCTAAGACCAGAACCCCTGGCTCCTCCTTTTCCCCCTCACATCATCTTCAAATGAGAGTAAACCAATTTGTTAGGCGATTATGTACTTTTAGGTAGGCACATTGCTCCATGCAAACAAGAATTTAATACAAATATAATGGATTACGATTTGGAAAGTATATATATAAAATGAGTGCATATATATATTATACCTAAAGCAAATATACCCATGAGTAAGCTTAAGTTGTTGGCGTGAAAAGGAAAAAAAAAAGAAAAACCAAAAAAGCTTTAATACAGTTCAAACTACAGACAAGTAAGTTGATTCCGCAGGCAACGAATCGTGGCGGAGTTAAGACGAAGAGAAGTTGCATCTTGTATTGTATAATTTTATTTTGGGGGGAACGGGAAAATGTGATTGTATTGCTCTTTTTTGATAGTTTGAAATTTGTTTATTTTTTTGTAAAACATCAACTACGCAAAAACCCAAAAAATGTTTGTAGTCATAACGAAAATTACGAGTATCTGTATGTATTAAGAACGTAACCCACCATAGTTCAACTACTAAGAACAAAAACACTTTTTGTAACTGTAACACATGAAGAATACACTTAGAAACAAAAACCAAAGCTACAGCATCAAACGAACGAGCAATAGAGATGCATTCAAGCGAAGGGCAGTCGCGGCGGATGGAGGAGAGACATTTCGCTAAGCAATAATACACTAGGAATATAACGAAAGTCAAGGTTGTGTTTTTAGAGGGGGAAATCGGGTTTCAGTTTGCTAGCACCCGTCGACTGCCCCTTCCAGTTTGTCTGCCATTTCCAACTACCAAACGTGAAGAAGTTAGTAAAAAAAAACGAAATCATTCTACTGAAATGCACCAAATTCAAGTAACTAAAATAAAATTGCATACATATTTAAAGAGAAATAAAGTAACAAATAAGCGACAACAGCAACAACCAACAACCTTTTTATCAATGTGTAGTTAACTAATTGAACAAGAAATTGGAAATTGTTAGGCCACATTTACACTGTCCTCGCTCGTCGAGTGGTGGGTCAGTTTAAATGAGCTAAAATCAAAGCAACATTTATAGTCTCAAATGGCACAATGCAATGGCAAATGGCAATTGTATTATTATATATCTCGATATAAAGTTTTGAAATGTCAACCAAACTACAACCCAAAAGACATGATTTACAACCACGCACACATCCAAATGAACCATATATATAAATATAGTACGACAACCAGAATATATCTGAACAGAAACCAACTTAACTTGTATAGAAAAAACATCACAGAAAAAACAGCGCAGAATCTAAATGACATAGGGCTTGAAATGGGACGAAGCGAGGAACGAATGGTACACACACAGCATATTGATATGAAACGAGATTTAATTGCATACAATCTAATTGTTTGGAAATATACTACGATATATTATAATACCATATATGAATTAAAGCTAACAATAAAACATGTGAATGAAGATAAAATCGGATTTGTTTTATTGAATGCACCTTTGCAGGTGTTGGCTATGCGTATAATACTGGAGTTCTTCTTTATTTGATTAAGGGATTTTCTGTTCTGCTCATGTACAGTTTATGGGATGTGCTGTCCCATAATATTTACTCTGCTCGACGTCCGATCAGCGACCCTTTTTATACGCTGTTCCCATTAAAAATGGGAAAAAGGGGATCATGAAGTTGTGCAAATGTATGTAACAGGGAGAAGGAAGCACCTCCGACCCCATAAAGTATATATATTCTTGATCAGCATCAACAGCCGAGTAGATTTAGCCATGTCCGTCTGTCCGTCTGTCTGTCTGTATGAACGCGTCGATCTCAGAGACTGTAATAGATAGAGCCACAAATTTTGGCATGTATTTAGATGTATACTGTACCCACATCGAGTTTGTTTCAGATTTCGAAAAATCCTCCTCCTCCATCTTTAAACAGCGAAAATCTGTCTTTTTATCTGTATAAACGCGTAGATCTCACAGACTATAAGAGGTAGAGCCACAAATTGTTGCATGTATGTTGGTGTATACCGTACCCGGATAAAGTTTGCTCCTGGTTTGGCAAATTCCTCCTCCATCTTCTTTTAACCACGAAAAACTGTCCCAGCTACAATTTTTAAGTCTGAACCTAGTGACTTAATATATATATAGTGAGGCCCAACATCTATCTATTCTGTGTACCACAATGGGATCCGAGCAAAAACACCGAAGATATGTACATAAGTGCGACTGCCCATTTATTGAAATAAATTTAAAAATAAATGGAATTGGAAGCTATAGGAACCACATTACTTGGAACAGGGTACTTTGCTGTCGGGGCACTCGACCGCAACACTCTTAGTTGTTCTTGTTGACTTTGGAGCTTAAAATCGATTAGGGGCGGTTTTATAAGCTGAGGGACCATACTCTTTATATGGCTTTTAATTGTCAAATCCATTTGCTTTTTAAATTTTGGATTAATTTAATTGTAAATTGGTCAATATAAACAAAATTGATACTTAAACGTAGAGGTGCTAATCGACCAAAAATAACCATTTATTTTCTGAATTAATTTAAAAAAATTCAAATCAAAATTATGGTACACTTCTTGCACTCAAGGGCTTTTTTAAAACCAGAGTGAGAGAATGAAAAAGAATGAAAGAACTAAACATGGAGCACGATACTTATTTAGAGTTGTGAATTGTTGGCATTTATACAAAACGTTTAAAGGGGGCGCTAATCAACTGTCGGGCAATTTATGTCAGTGTATTTCACATTGAACTGGTACAAGTTGTAATTTTTTTTAAGATTTCAAAATTATATGGTAAAAAGAAATAGATTATGATATGATTAAGTTAAGCACAAATGATTGCTTATAGATTCCTCATGATCTCTCAACGCCTCCGTTAGAGGCGAGATTCTTATCTCTGCACAACAGTAAGACTAATTCGAAATGTTGTCAAGTAAAGTTTTTTTCATTTTATTCTCAAACTATGAAGTCTCTTTTTAAAGCCTATTTCCTGTGGCTTCACTTCTTATTATTTTCCTTTCTACAAATTTTGATGGTTCCAGTGACAAATTCTCACCTTTTTGACATTCACAACTATACGTTGACAAAAATAGCTGAATAGTTTAATTTAAAATATGGAGGAAACAATTTCGTCATCAGTCATGGCCCTATAACAGTCAAGATTCTCATCCACGTTCACACAATCCGTACAGTTGGAGTATGATTCAAAAACTTCGGTTAGTCGAATTTTTGTGGATTCTTAAACATGATCATTCTCAGCTAATCAAAGTCGACAAAACAAACGATAACATAAATGAATAGTTTTGTTTTAGATTCAAGCAACGTTACTTACACTTTTAAAACAATTATAAATTGTTGTTGGCATAACATGCGTTGACTTCTTTATAAGAAAAGCGCATCCAATAGCGAAAGTTTTTTTTTTTTTGACAAATTCGACGGAAGTTTCACAGCGATTCAAAACGACCAATTGATTTTCAACCAATGTCAATAAGTGAATAGTTCCTGGATCCTTAAGGCATAAATTTGATTTGAACGTTTTTGATAGATTGCACATTATTATGATAAGCCGCGTTATCAATGAACCAGTTTTACAACGATTATTTCTTGTATGCCATGCTTTTTTGTTTGCATAATATGGGCATGGGAGGCTTTATTTTTAAGCAACGTGGAGCTTTGACATTACATATAGCAACGACTTTTTTGTAGGAGTCATAAAAATCAAACGAGTGTTCAGATTTCTTTGCCCCTTATGTTGTTTACCCTGCAGAAAAATGTCAGTGCTTTATTATAAAGCCCAGTTTTGTTTGCGTTAAAAACATGTATATTTATCTTATCGTAATCTTTGAGCAGTTCGGGCAATATGTAGATATCAATATTCATGTGCTCCTTAAGCATAGCTCTCAGCGGACTCTGCGTGCAGTTTGAAAAATTTAAAAATATGGCGCTTAATGCCAACGCCACGGCCAGTTATCATCAGACTTTAACTCGGTAACGTACTTAAGGCAGAATTTCTTAGATTTGCCGAGAATAACCAGCCGGTCCAATCTCGCATTGGTGAAAAGCTGCTGCTGGCGGCGGTAATAGCGGCAGGTTGTCTTTTTTATAATTCGGTCAATTGTCGACCTGTCACATTTGTATTTAATACAAAGATCACATTAGCTTGCCTTATTTTTAACTTCGTCAATAATGTCCTCATTATGCTTTACAGTTAAAAAAGCGTTATATTTTGTTTTTCCCCAAATATGACGCGCATTAAAATTAATTTTTTTGGTTCAAACTTATTACCGAAAAAATGTGTAATAATATTAAAAATGCATTTATATGCAATGCAATTAAACTAAAACATTTAGAGTAAAATCAGTTTTAACTACGATTGACAGAGATTTTGGAGTAATTATCTTGAATGTGCTTTAAGTGTAGCTGCAATAATCCAAATTATACTGTATATTGCAAAAAAAAATTGCGCATACTTTTTAAATTTAAATCATTCAATTACACTAGTTTGCAAAAACAAATGACCCATTCAACTGAATTATTTTTTTAGTGCAGCTTGAGATGGTGGATATTGTTATATGCGAGAATTGACATCCTGATTAGCTTTCTATTCATATCTGCTTGACTCTTTTTGACAATAATCAAGTGAGATATGGCTTAAAATGTAGAAGAACCTACCAAAAAATTGTAACTTTTAAAATCTACTTTTGAGATCAGCATTCCAAGCTACACTAAAGAGTAACGCGTACTGCCAGAGAATAGCGAGTATTTTAAGCAACTATACCAAATTCCTTCGTGGAAAATACCATAATTTTTAAGAAATGACAGAAGAGAACGGCAAAATTAAAAAAATCACATGGAAGAAATTCTATCAAACGTAAATAATATTAATTTATCAAATGATATTAGAAAAGATTAAAATGTTATTTTCTTTTTTGTTCAAAACTCTCACATGAAGAAAGGGATATATGTGAAAAGGAAAGAGACGAATAGAGTTGCACATCTAAACTTTAACTATAAGTAGGCCCTCAGATATGTGCCCACACGTATGCCCGACAACGCAGTGCGGTGAGATGCCATGTTACGCTGAGAGCAGTCCCGAACTCGATCCCCAGTAAAGGCGGGGTTAAGAAATTATAAATTCGTTCTTTTACTGATTCTGAAAAACAATCAAAAGAAGAATTTAGTTAAAAGAAAAAAAGAGCATAGCAGTAAAATTGGATTTACCTTTACTACCTGACATTTGTAATACACTTTTTTCTTTGTGTTATAATGGAATTATAAAATATCAATTTGATCTTAAAAATATCATTTTTAAATGGTAGAAAATTTTACTTTAATATTTTTGACTAGGTCAATTTCCCATTTGTCATATCGGCTATTTGCTTAAATGAAAAAAGCCCCCGATCACATTTCTGTGGCGACATGTTTTGTGGCTTTTGTGCTTGTTGCTCCTTGGTTTATGCTTAACTCTTGTATTAGAGAGATTCCAGATCAATACTAACCAATACTAATTTCGTTTATCCAATAGGCTGACGGTTAAATACACGTCATCCGTCCGACAAGTTTCTACACTGTTTTGCTAGTAAAGTCTCTTTTTCCTGGTCTTTCCTGTTCTTGTTACCATGAACAAAATTGTAAGCATATTGAGTTCTGTATTTCCTTAAGTCCTTAAAATAAAAATAAAAACCACAAAAGGTTGATTTGTTTGTTCGGTCAGAGAGTTTTCCTCATTTCGAGTTAATCGATTAAGTGTTTGATAGAGTTCCTCTTTTCTGAAGTGCCAAAACAAGTTCCAGCTTAGAATGGTCATATTCAATCCAACTCAATTAGCCTTTACTCACCCTGCTCAATTGTTTGCCCACCTGCTGGGACTGGATGACATACCTACATAAGATGCATATGAAAGTGTGTACAGAGCTACCTACTTATATATCTGAGTACGCTTTGGCTTAACAACAAGAACAAGAACAACACACAGCCTGAGTGGAAAAAAGTGCCTTTTGGTATTTAGCCGCTTGATTGATGTCCATGGACTCGTTCAATTGATTGATTGACGACATAATCTTATTGACACTCAACCTAATTAAACGTCGCTCATTACTTAGTAGGGGGCACCTGTTACCGTATTGTACTGGCTGAGGTGGGTGACGACTGTGCTTCCGCTCTCAGACACTTTGCATACGAAAGACTTGACCACAACTTGCAGCGACGTGTGGCTCATATTAATGTTGGCCAAGACCAGGCGGACCGCCTTGGGCGGTGGTTGGCACGCGCCAAGAGCTTCCGCAGCCGGAAGCCGTTAGTCGCTTTTATGGTAAACAGTAAAAGCGAATCAAAGGCACGGACTGTGGTCAAAGTTGAGTGGGTCAGTAAACTTTTCGGTGGAAGCGCAATTAGCGCTGGAGTTGATTGACTTTGTCGTCGCATTTCCAGGGACTGGCCGCACCCACGCAAGGACTGTAGGTCACGCCCCCCACACATGTGTGAGTATTGATCCGGAACAGGACAGTTGTCCTGTCTATCTCCCCTCCCAATGCCCGCGCCCCTTGAGCGATTATTATTAATGTCTGGTCACGCGCGCAAAACTTTGCATTGCAATTTCTGAGTTCAGTTGCCACTAAGTTGTCCAACGAAACGGCCGCATATCGCTCCACCCCGCCCACAATTTGGCATATTTCCTAGAAACAACTAAAAAATCGATATTAATGAGCGATTAAACGTTGTCCGTACAGTCTGCCTGCCTAATAGCGGAAATTGAATACTAAAGCAATCCAGGCGGATGCAGCCGGAAATCGCATCAGCATCAGCGGCATCATCATTCCTGGAAAAACGTCAACGGAAGTCTTAGTAAGTAATGCCTTGCGCCTGAGTAGCTGCTTGGGCATGGGCTGCTCGAATACCAAGTCCAGCACCTCAATAGACGACACAAAGGCACCTGCTGCCAGCAAAATGGAGAATTTACCAAAGGAATACCGTAAGTCGAGGGGTGAGCTCAGTTCTGGGAAAACGCTGTGCAAGTTTCTCTCTTCTCTCACTTAGCTGCCTCGGAGGCTTTTACCATTCCTTTGGATAGTTTGGTGGAAAGTTCTAGTGAGGAATTAGCCCTGAATGAGACGTTGCGTCAGCCACCCAAGCGCATACAGCAACTAATACAGGAGGCAGCCAACACTGAGCCTTTGACCCTAGAAGAGCTGGAGGATAAACAGCAAAAGGCGGAACAACGACGTCAGGAGTTGATGCAACAAAAATTGGAAGTGATACAAAAGAATACGCAAATGCTAATGCGTGGCCCTGTTGGAGAAGGGGAAGACGAAAGCAAGGAGGAGCACAACGAACAGGAGTAGAGCAACTAAGTACTTCTAGTCTCAGTCTTAACTAAAAAAAAAACAAACACTAAGTATAAATGCTTTTAACTTTTAAATAAAACTTTAAATTTAACGGTAAAGACTTATTTAAATATTTTAAATGCAAACTGCGAAGCGATTGAGAATAAGAACTTCATATTCAACCAGAGTCCAATACGAAGCCGTCTCAAAATTCTCGGTTTATTCCTTGTTTTAGTAGTTTGGTTAGTTATTAAAAAGAAAATCTTTTAGAACTTCTATTTTTTTGATACCTCTGAAATGGCTGGACATGCAGGCACTGTTTAGGACTTTTACCTCAAAGTTCCCAGTAACAAAGAGTCCGATACAAAATATCGGAATTATGGAAGACTTACCCAGCTCAGAGAAAGTAATGCAGACTACAGAAGGGGAACAAATGACAATTGTATATAAGTAGATATGGGTCATTGTTTTTCAAATCGAACGGTCTCAAAATTCAACATTTTTGATCCAACCCTGAAAAATCCCGTTTTTGAAAAACCAGGGAGCTAAACCGAATCGAATTTTGGTTACCGTTTGGGTAAAAGTTTCTCTTTTGGTTGCATTTTATTTCGGTATTAGGTTCGGTACCGGTAAATACCGGTTTGGACCGAAAAAATTAACGGACAATTTTAAACTTTAGTCCAAACAAAGTGGGTAAGCAAGCTATACATATGTATAGTAACATTAATGTAAATTAAGGTAAATTAATGATTACTTCTGACTGATTCTTAGATTCTGACTGATTTCTTAGCGTTGAGTTTTCAAATTAGTCGAATTTCCAGAAACTCCCACATAGGAATGCATTATTTTTAAACAGGCTGGTCTTCCGTATATCCATTTCACTACACAAAAGTTCACCCAAATCTAACTGCTCGCTTTGCAGTTAAGATGTTGCACTCAAAACCGAAACTGTACCGATACAATACAATTCGGTATACGGTTCCGTTCCGTTTTGAGTCCCTGTAAAAAAGCTATTTGTCCATTTTTTCATTTTTATCGATTTTTAAAATTGTTTATAAACTAAACAAAAATATTTTTGCGAAACCGCAAATCCCATTTCGGTGCGACTGTCGAGATATAATATCGGATTGATCAAAAATGTTGAATTTTAAGACCGTTCGACTTAAAAAAGAATGACCCATATACGGAACCAGCAGCTCTAGAACAAACAGCTGCCCCTCACACGCTATCACGTGACAGCTTAGTGCCTTGACATTGCAACGGAGAAACGTGATTTCTGTGTGACCTGTGTATTTCGTTTTCTTTTTGATGTGAAATATTCTAAGTGTCAGTTTGGAAGGCCCCGGTATAGGCGAAAATCCACTTCAACTTATCGAATTGGATAAGTGAGTGGAGAAAAGAAGTTCGACGTGATGGAACATTTCTGAAAACAGATTCGCATTCAGCACACGAAAATCATCTAGAATCACCGCCATCCTTTTAATATACTGGAAAAGTCTAATTTTGTTGCCTTGTGTAATAAAAGATGAAGTTTTGATTAAAAAACCTTCTTTCCCTTGACTTTTTTTCAGTAGGAGGAAAATTAAAAATAAAATTAGAGTATTCACCAGCCCTCTAAAAACGTAAGTGATAAATTTACCCCACATGAGCTAGTGAGCGCCCCTCGTTCGACTAACACTGGTAATAGGTGTGGTAAACCAGCTGTTTTTGAAAGGCTGTGAATTTTGATGAGTCAAAGCCTAATACGTGAATGTAAATCAAAATAAAAGTTCCAAGACAAAGTTTACAACAAGCGCTGATTAAGCGTGCTTATGGATGATCTGACTGCAATCGCATGCTGTCGTCGAGGAACTAAGTTCTGTGTGCCCCAATCAGGCAACTGGCAGATCAATGTATTGTGGTGTCATTTTACAATGATGGTCGCTTTCTCCAAATGCTCCGTGTCACTAAGAGTCAGTTCGATCTGACTGTCGAATTGATCCGTGCGGAGTCATGATATGTGTCGACCAAGGTGAATTTACTTACAAGGTTACGTATTCCCCACAGCTGCTATCTTTCGAGGGGCTTTACGTTATTTTCAGCTGTCTGTTAGTTACAACAATAATAAACGAAGTGTGCCCAGCCTCTGCCTCTCAGAGCAACTGTCATCTATCTCAGAGAGCCGAGAGAGCGAGTTGAAAACGAGAGCGCAAGTTAAAGTCGGCTCTAACCGACTTCGATATACCCGTTACTCATGAAAAAACATGTTTAACAGTGTTCCTGCGTTTCTTAGGGTGAACATCTAAAAAGTATGCAACACTTTTTGAACTCAGCTATTTTTCACATTTTTGCTCATAACTTGAGAACCGCTCATCCGATCTTTATCTTTTCTTCGGCGAATCGATTCATTTTGCTAATTACTAACTATCTCTAGAAGGTACAAATTGTCTATCTTCAAAACTGTAGGAGATATAAGGTCTTTTCCGAAAAGAAGCAATTGTCCCATACATGTCAGACAGACGGACAGACGCGACAGACAGACGGACATGTCTATATCGACTCGGCTGTTGATGCTGATCAAGAATATATATACTTTATATGGTCGGAAATGATGATGATATAGTTAAACTTTTTTTTTGGCTAAATTAAACAGTTTATATACACAAATTAAAGTTGCCAAAATATTGATATGTTTACGAATAAGTGTTACAGACTCCTAAACTTAGTCAATTTTTCACTATCCGAAAAATTAAAAAATTGTGGATTGCTTGTGGTTTGCTTATTATATTAGTTAAAGTAAGAATTTTAAAGAAGTTATAATTTTGTTGAATAGGTGGACTATTTCTCTTTTTATAATTATTCAAAATCGAAGTTGTAGTTTCTGAACAAATTTTTTAAATTTCTAAGGCTGGAAAAAGTGTTGTTATCAGAAAATAGATTGCTTATTTTACAGTCTAGTCATTAGCCCACACTAAATGAACTAAGTTTTGGATTTGAACTATAGTTCATCATTTGAACAATAGTTCTTCATTATATTTGTAGTTTATTTTATTATTACACAGTACAACACTTTGTAGAATTTTATCTTAAGCCATTAAAAACTAGGCTAAAATTGTTATCGTTGTGTGTTGCAAGTACAAAAGTACCCATTAAACGCGAACCGAGGCTTCATTTGAAAAACGGGGTATGAGGTGATGCTTACAAAGGTGTCTTTTACCATATTTTATGGGTCTTATGCCGGGCTTTTAAAAAAAGTTGAATTTTGTCGAACTGTCTGAACTGTATCTGTAAACTTTCCGACATTTCTAGACTATTTGAAATGCTTATTACTTCTCAAATACAGCACTCCTGTCCCTCAATTATTTCACAATCTCAGCACAAAAACGTTCGGTTTCTGCAAACTTGCTAGAGTTTACTTCCATTGTGAGTTCAGGTTTCGTTAAAAAACTGCAAACGGAGGTAATTTATACAGATTTCAGCAAGGCTTTCGACTCCGTCAATCATGATCTCCTTCTTCACAAATTGTATCTACTTGGATTTCCTTCTAATCTTCTTAACTGGATCAAGGCTTTTTTGACACACCGTTCCCAACGTGTCCGTTTCAATTCGACGCTTTCTGAGTCCATCAGCGTACTCTCTGGAGTTCCTCAGGGTAGTCATCTTGGACCTTTACTGTTTAATCGATGTCCCCTCTCCTTCTTCAGTTGGACTTAAACTCTCTGCATTCATGGTGTTCGGTTAATTGCCTCCCACTAAACGCTGAAAAGTGTAAATGTATTTATTCGACTATACGATTGATGACAAACCTCTCGAACGCATTTACGTGGTTGACGATTTGGGCATACGCTTTGTCCCTAAACTAAGCTTCAATAATCATATTTCTGTCATCTCTAACAAAGCTATGGGTGTTCTTGGGTTTATCAAAAGATGGGCCAGGAATTTAACGATCCGTATCTGACTAAATATTTGTACGTCTCGTACCAGTGACCAATACTTGAATATGGGTCGTGTGTTTGGTCACCGCATTACCAAAAATATCAAGACCAGCTTGAATCAGTTCAAAAACAGTTTATAATTTTTGCCCTCCGCGGCCTCAACTGGGATCCCACCAACCATCTTCCACCATACGAGCATAGATTACTCTTAATTAATCTTCCATCTCTTAAGAACCGTCGGACGTGCCATTGTGTGCTTTTCATTCACAAACTTTTATCAGGTGATATTGACTCTTGTGCTCTGTTATGCCAAATAAATCTTGCGGTTCCTTCGCGCCTAACTAGAAATTTCTCTCCGATCTACCTACAGCCTTGCCTAACAAATTTTGCTCACCATGAACCTTTCCGAAATTTGTGTATTAATTATAATTTGTATTACCATCTTTTCTCTGCTCACTCTTCTGTGTTAGATGTAAGAAACAATTTACTGTCTTTTTTGAATTGTACCCAGTAATGTTGACAGAACTTTGTCAAACCTAAATAAATAAATAAATTTTATCTATAGTTCATGTTTTGAACTATAGTTCATTAATGGTTTGACTATGGGCCGATTTCTCATCATCTTCAAGCAGATATCTTGATGAACAGAAATCGGCCCTATTAAATATTTTTAAAAGAAAAGTTTTGAATAAAATGCATTTTTGATTAGATTGTTCGATCTTTTTCATGGTGATCACTTGTTTCATCATATCCATTATAAACATTTTGTCATTCATCCAGCAACAAGTGCTAAGTGTTCCCTCGTCAACGGCACAGATTCGTCCATATGCTGTGGCCGCTGTGCTTCGCAATGTGTCTTTTACACAAGAGTCCTACAACAGTTTCATTGATCTGCAGGTTAAGCTGCATCAGAACATTTGTCGTTAGCGTACCCTGGTGGCTATAGGCACCCACGACTTGGACAAATTACAGGAACCCTTCAGCTACGATTATTTGGCGCCAGTTGATAAACTTCTATGCCACTCATGACCAGCTTGAGCTCATTAGCCAATCATTCGCGACTCTTCCGTCTATCCAGTGATCTATGATGTCAATCGTGTGTGGTTTTCTCACTGCCCTCCTTTATCAATGGTGATCATTCGAAGACCTAGCTTAAGACCAACCAACTTTTTGTAAACGCCTCACCGATAAGGACATGCCGCTCTTACCAGCAAATTACAGTCGCCGAGAACAACCCAAAGATCCTCTTCCTCCCCGAACACTTTTATAACAAGAGTAATTTTTGCTTGATTTCATTCCTGGAGTTCACTTTGCGACAGTTAACATCGGGTTCGCTGAAATTCTACGCTCATACATCACAAAATCATCGAAGTCCAGTAGTGAAATTACATTTTCAGTTTATTAAAAATACAATTTTAGAAACATTTTCATTTCGTATGCAAAAAAATGGTTTATAATGTGAGTGTATGTCTGTGTGTGTGTTTGTGGGTGTTTGTGTATATTTTATAATGAAACAATATAAACTATTAACAAAGCAACTTGATATCTGCAGCTTAGGAACATCATCCTCATCATCATCCTTAATCCTTGCAAACCTTTAAAACTTATGTAAATATCTGCCGCTGGCAGCAGTTCAGGGTATAAAAATAGATATCATAGATATATGTGACTTAGATAGGCAGGCGATCAGATTTTTGAAAAATAATGAATGAAAAATGTTGAGGATTTGTGGCGGGTGCTGATGATCACCTGCTTGGGATTTGGAGTTGTCGTGGCCAAATTGGCAGCAGCTGGGGTTAATCGTATTCCTGTTTGATGGACAGAGTTTTCTCGTTCGCCTGCTCAGACTTTGCGGAAGAGTTGTTGGCGGCGGCAGCAGCTCCGCTGGTTGAGGCCGCCGTTTTGTGGTTCTTGATAAGAGTGGCTGCCGTCGAGCTCAGGGGGATGGTAACATATTGATTGCCGTCTATTGGGAAGCAGATTAAATAGTTTAATAATATGTTCTACATTGTCTTCTTAAGGACTCACCCTCCTCGGCATGCAGCTGCAAGTGTCCTGTTTGTATCAGTTGTCTTAGCATATCCGGCGGTATGTTGGCAAACGAGGCAGCCGGATAGACATACTTGCTGTCCCCCGTGGCAGTCGCAGCTGCCGCTGTTGCTCCTCCTCCGCCAGTTACCGCTGTGGACGACGACGCAGCAGGTCCAGTCTCAGTCTGATAGTTCAAAGGTGGCATGGCCTTAGCGCCCGTTGCTGCCACACTTGACTCGCTTTTGTTATCCCGTTGATTGCTCACCACTTCACTGACTTCTGCAGGCATTTCCACATCTGAGGAGTCATCCGATTCGTTGCCCGATGAAGTGGGCGAACGTTCATCCTAGAAGAGAAGAGGAGAGAGAGGTGTGAGATTAGAGCTGCTGCAGCCAAACAGTCTGGGCTGATCTTAAGCCTAAGCTAGGATTGCCACGATGGGACTCTGGCTGCCTGGCTGGCTGCCTGTTCTATATGCCAGCCAAGTGCCTGGGCAGAAAAAAAGCAATATGTTTGCACCAAATATGGCGCGAAATTGCGTATAAGTGCTGGCCCGGCTGTTCGCCGGCACGCATCTCAATGAGCTTTGCCTTAAATGTGCACACGCGTTAAAGAATTTAGAATATTGATTTCGTACGTCGTCGTCGTCGTCGTCATTATCATCGCCTTGTCTGGAGTATCGCAATCGCGTCATTTTAATTTTGATTAGTGGCCAGGCGAAAAATAATTGCAAACTGTAACAATGCGATCGCCATTTTGTCGGAGCGCATACGCCACCGCCGACCGCCGACTTCCAATGAAATTGTAGCAGCCGGGCAGACGCGTAAGGCAAGATCGCATTGTTGACCAAAATGGGCGTCGCAGCCAGACGACCGCCTTTTGAGTGACAGCACCAAGACATTTTAATTAGCAGAAGCCAAGACAGTTTGTCTCCAAGTTGATCGGCACCAACGAGTGCAACAAGTGCGGCAAGTGCAACTGGGTTGGTTACGCTCGCGTTGTTCGGTTCGGTAAGATGAGCTGCTCACGTAAAGGTTACCAAGTGACTACACTTCTCAGATTTAAATGGTCATGTGGGTCTTTGCTCACGCTTTGAAATGACATTAAATTTTCAACAGTAGCAATAAAAGCTTCTTTCAGGCAATTTGATTGCCCTATTTTATATTTATTTATTTCTTTAGTATTAAAATGAAATGGTTCGACCACACGGAGTGTAGAAATCAGTTGATAACAAGCACATTTAAATGCGCTAGACGGCATAGCAACAATAAATAAATGCAATTAAAGCAACATTTTATTGCTTAATCCATTTGAATAATTATTTCAATAAATATAAAAAAAAAATATAGTTCCGCCCCCGGGTGGACTCGAACCACCAACCTTTCGGTTAACAGCCGAACGCGCTAACCAATTGCGCCACGGAGGCTACTTGAGATCCGGCTGACTAAATCACATTATGAACTTGAAAGACAGAGATAGGAATATGATATTGATAAGCAGATTATTCCAATATCAGCAAAGTGATGGAAATTTCTTTCTACGTAAAAATGTCATAGAACATTTTTTTTAGCTCATTTCTGTGTTGCCAATTTAGCGTTTTTCAGACAAATCTGTTGCTTTTAAGAGAACGTTTTTCGGAAAGTATAATAGCGGAAATTAATTCAAAGATATGTTTTATGAAAAGCATACTTGTAGACTCCACCAAATACGAAAGAGTCTTAATTCTGTTTAAACCACAATTTGGGTTAGTTCACCAAACGCTAATAAATTTGATCAATAAGTAAAAGATTTTCGTGAAAAGAGAATTTAAAATTTCTCTACTTGTCTTTGAGCTTCTGATTTCGTCTCATTTCATTTCATTTAAAACATCATATTTTTCAATTATATTTTTAAGCATTTTAAATTTGTAATATTTAACTAGATTAAATCGAAACTAAAAGTACTATTTTTTCTGGGTTAAATCCATTGAGAATTTCAAACGTGATTTTATCAAAATGGATTGTTTTGAGTTAAGCAGGTCTTGAAGTTGAAAGGTGAATGCGGAAAATTAATATAACTTATATGCAGTACTTATGGATCAATCAAAAGTTCAAAGTTAATTGAAGTTCAAAGAAGAAGAAATTTCGTCTGCTTCGATTTTTGTTTTGTTCTAGATTATTATTTTTGATCTGGCTTTTCGCTCACTTCACAAATTGACCAAACGACAAAAAAAAATACAAAATAATTTTTTTGAACACACGAAATACTCAAATTTGAATGTTAGTTCCACCCCTCAATTTGATCACTTTTAGGTACGTACACAAAGATTTTCTTCACCAATACCTCATTATCTTCGTAAAAGTGCGATTCCCAAGTAAAAACAAGTGAGAAAGTCGGTCAAGCCCGACTATAACATAATCTGTACCTGGAGTAGAAGCTGAATGCAGTGTTGCTGCTGCAGTCATCTCTCTCTTTTTCTCTGTCTCTCTTTCTCTCTCGCCCTCTGTTTAAGAATTTGCGGTGTTGGTTGCGAAAGGGGGTGTGGTGGGGGGTGGTTCACTTAATTGCTCATAACTTGAGAACCGCTCATCCAATCCTTATCATTTCTTCAGCAAATCGATACATTTTGCTAATTACTAACTATCTCTAGGAAATACGAATCATCTATCTTCAAAACTGTAGAAGATATAACGTTTTTTCCAAATTGCGGCGGCGGAAGGGGGCGTGGCAAAAATTGAAAATAAACTTGATCTGCCTGCAAGTATAAGAAGCATTTGTCCCATACATGTCAAACCTTTATCTCTTACCATCTCGAAGATCTGTTTGTTCATACAGACGGACAGACAGACGGACGGACGGAGAGACGGACAGACAGACGGACAGACGGAGATGGCTATATAGACTCGGCTGTCGATGCTGATCAAGAATATATATACTTTATATGGTCGGAAATGATTCCTTCTCCCTGTTACATAATTTTGCACAAACTTAATAATATTAATTAATTAATAATATTATTATTATATTAAGTTAATATACTCTATGTATCTTTGGGACAGAGTATAAAAATAGAGGGAAGCTAACTTCGGCTCGACCGAAGTTTATATACCCTTGGAGCACGATTTAAAAAAAAATGGCCATTTTGCCATTTTTTTTTTTGGCGTAAATTTTAAGTGCACTAACCGAAAAATTACAAAAAATGCATGTTTAACAGGGTGCCCCAGAAACCTCTTCCAATCAAATTACAACCGAATTCCAATTCCTAGATGCCTCAGAAGTTTCTTTTGGTTGGTTTCAACCCTCTTGTGTTTTGTTAGGAGATTTGTAAAAGCTACTTCCTCAGTGACAGAGGGAGCTGTCAATAGTAGCGCCATCTACTTGACAGCCAGTGGATTCAGGGCTGCAATTTATACCTCATGTTTGAAGCAACAAATTTTTAAATTTTATATTTTATTAATGAATTCTCAAAATTGAATTATAATTTAAAAATGCATCATAAAACACATAACACAATCCAAAAATCGTTCGAAGTTCTGTGGCGACAAGAAATTTTTTATGAGATTTACAAACCAACCGTCGGCAAAATCTGTAGAGATTTATTAAGTTTGTGCAAAAGTATGTAGCAGAGAGAAGGAATCATTTCCGGCCCTATAAAGTATATATGCTCTTGATCAGCTTCAACAGCCGAGTCAACTTAGCCATGTTCGTCTGTTCCACGAAAGAGAAATTTAGAGATGAGAGCAGCAGCAGCACTGCATTCAGCCCCAACTCCAGGTACAGAGTATGTCAAAGTCGGGCTTAAACTAGTGTAATTATTCGCAACATCTCTAGGGATTTCTGTGTTACCCCAGAGAGAGTTAACAGTTCATAGGCATAAAACAAGGGATTAAAAAGAGAATATAACATGAACCAAAAACAAATAAGACGATTTTAATCGCCTAATTTTTGCTGTGCACAGTGTGTCGTTCACTGGTTAAGTTGCGATAACACATATCATATCAGTAGTCGGTTGTCAAAAATCTCTAAAAAGAAACTCTTTCCAAAGTATTATTTTCTAAGCATGAATTTTCTAAATTTTTAAAGTTATTTGCTTTGCTTTACACAATAGTCAGAGATTCTCTTTAGAGATTTACCTGTATGACAGTTTAAGACCTACTTCAAATTTTCAAAAAATCCATTTTGTGTATTTTCTTGGAATAATGTACATAATGTTTATATTTATAACCCACACAGAATCTTTTAAGTCAATTGGACAATTATTTTCAAAGTTACAAGCATATTAGTTAGGAGACCCCAGGTGAATTTACAGTGCTCCAAACTGAGTTTTTAATCGCTCTATGGATTGGAAAAAAATTTTTAGAACTTTTTTAATACATATTAAGCTAGTGCCTGATCGAAGGATTTAATTTTTTCAAAACTTCGATTTTTTAAAAACCATTTACGGTGGACTTTTTGCTGAAAACTCGATTTTTAACTTTCTAAGACCGCTGTGCAATCTTGAATATGATATTCGACTCGACCCACATTAAATAGTAATAGCGACAATAACAAGGATCGTTCGTAGCCGACACACCACTTGAAGAGGTTATCCGATTTGAAATACTTGATGTGCGTTGTGTGGGGAACTATCGAAACACGCAAATTATTTGTACACACGCTTGTATCTTACAAATACTACTATCGTTTAGAATGGAAATTGTGGGTTGAAAAGGGAGGAGAAATGTAATAAAAGCAAAAGTTAGTTAGTTCATTTTTTTTACCATTTTGATCAGTGCCTCCAATTAAAGTTAAAAAATTTGATCAAAATTATTTGAACTGTCAGACAATTTGACATACAATTTTACCATTTTATTGCATACTCAAGATGTCCAATATATTTTGGCCTAGACACTGATCTCTAGTCCTTTTCCTTTAAAAGATCTGGATAACCCAGCTGAATCATAAGCAGAGTACATTAACAATTTGGGGTTGATATATTTTGAAATGTGGCTTAATTATTTCAAATTATTTGTAAACTCAGGACTTATGCTGTGCACTGCCAATGCTGGAAAATCAGTTCATCGGTAGCTTCCCCCAACCAAATTGATAGTCGTGTGTCGTGCTTAAATGCCGAGCGTGTCTCATTAAATGACAATTAGAGTTGAAGCTTGAGCGAAAAAAACGAGAAAAATAAATACAATAAAATAAAATAAAAAGTGACCAAAAGCAACCGAACCCAGCCCATGGAATGCCTGGGCCAGGCCAATGGCATGCAATTTATATAAAAATAATGCCAGGCATTGTCAATATACACGGCCTCGCTTGGAGTTGAGTTGGCGGAGAGCCTGCAACAAAATGCAATTATATAGAAATTTGTCTTGCTGTGATATGTGCGGCATGTTGTTGTTGCTGCAGTTGCTGCTGCTGCGGCAGCTACTGTGTGGCCATCGGTAGCTCCAAAAATAGGCAATTTGGGAAAGGCTAATAATAAATGCTAGCCAACAGTCAGTCAATCGTCAAAATGATTGCTAGATACAGTCAATTCTGTGAAGTTTGAAACCTACACAAATTTTGGTAAATTATTTTTTCAGATAAATCAATGATAGGACCCACTTTTTCCATCATTTAAAATGTTTGTTTTTAAAAAACTTAGGACTTCGTTTTGTTTACCAATAAATCTTAATTGTCTTAAAGTTAGTAGGGCTCTCAAAATACAGTCAAGAACTTACCAACAATTACCTTTAATTTTCCAAATTGAAACTTAAATTCTATATAAATCTGAAGCAGTTCCCACTGTAGCCATATGAATGAATTTTCAAATTGGCCAGCTGACATTCACAACCAAGGTGGCATTTTGTTTTATTTTTTCTGTTTTTGCCGAAGTGAATGCGAGTCAATTCGGTTTTGGTGGCTTGTGGTGTCGTGTGACCTACACCAAGCCATCATGATTGACGGATGGCACATTTGCCGATTGATTAGTTGTTTTTACCAAAATGGTTGCCACAATGGCTGGCTGGCCGGATGGATGGATGGATGGCCGGCTGGCAAAAAGGCGACAAACTTGTCGCAGTAGTCAGCACCCGCTTCGAATGAATGGTCAGAAATGACACACAAAAACCTAAGCAATCTACCAAACCCACCGACCAACCGACCAACCAACCATTCAGTCAGTCAGCGCTCAGTGAGCCAATAAACATTTGCATTTGCATGTTTGTAGCTGCTGCTGTTGCTGTTGCTCCTGCCGCTACCGTTGATGCCGTGTGCATCTACCGACGCTGATAAGTAGAAGCCAAAAAATACAAAAACAAAAGAATAGCCAAATGTGCTCCACCAAGCTGTGCGGGATCCATTGATGCTGGCGCTTTCAATGAAAACATAAAAATAAAAATGCAAATTAAGCCTGGCAAACGAAAGCACTTAAATCTAACGCACAATTGCCAGGCAATGGCGGGGAGGATGTTGGTAGCTGGAAAGGGCGGTGGGAAACAGTGGGTATAGACGGGAATAAAATCCAATGTTGTTTGTTGAGAAAGAACTTTTGTACGCATGCGTACATATGACAACTGGGTGCAGAAAAACTGGGTTGGAATAGGTCCTGTTCTTTGAAGACAGGAAAAAAATCAAGTGAATCGGCTTCCTCCACAAATGTTTCTCTTTAAAGCGTCAAAAAAAAATCTGTCGGGTTAATTTTCTTAGCGAAGTTATCGCTGAAAATGTTAGATTAAAAAGAAAGTGTGTTGTTTACTTGAGCGCTGCTCGAATGGAGTCAAAGTGCCCTTTGATTGATGTTTTAAAAAAAAGATTCAGGAAAAACAAATCAGATATTGTTTTGGTTAAAGTTAGCCAGCTCAAATTTCCAGTGACTTTAAACCAGTGGTGCCCAAACACACACTTTCCAGCTTTGAGATTGTGTGTGTAGCAGAGCAACACGAAGTAAACGTCGTTATCTCAAATATAGGTTACAAACAAACACAAATATGTGTGTGCGTGCTATATATAGAGCACACGTATTCTCTCTCTTTATGCGTGTGTCAGATCAAGGCTCAAACAGATCAGGGTTATGTGATTCGTACGATCGAGACAAGTCAGAAAATGAGTCGAACTAAAAAATCTTCAGTGAAAAAGAGCGACCGAAAGACTAAGTATGGACAGTATGGACTTTGCCAAGCATGGTGTGATTAACAGATTAACAGGAAGGATTGGAGAGCACTTATTGCAGCGGCCAAAACCGCTAAGAGGTTCAGATATTTATATCGGTCCAAAGAAGAAGAATGCTTCATATAAAAGAAGAAATGGGTCTTTTATTAGTTTTAGAATTTTAGCTTTTTAGAATAGAATTTACCTATTTAACGTGACTGAGGGACTTCTTAAATCTCGAAAAAATACGAAGAATGAAAAACGATAATGCTAAACAAGTGGAAAATCATCCAAGGATAAAAGCATAAGCGCAATTCACAGCTAAGAGATCTAAGAAACTGATTTTCAAGACCACAAATCACCACACGTATCTATGCAACAATGATTATGATTAGACAGAGCCGCTATTAGCACCATTGATGACCAAAAATAAAGAATATAGTCAAGACCATTAAGACTGTTTCAAACCACGTTCCTTGACTGACAAATCATTAAATCATTAATGCCAAACAAACATTACTATCAACCAAGTGGAAAATCATGCCACACCTAAAGGATCTCAATGATAACAACACCACGCTTAAAAACTGCTTTTCAAAAATTTCGCGGTTTTTGAACCTTTCGATCTTTACTTTTTATCTATTTACCCGTCTTCATGACAAGCTCATCATGTTATTTTTTGCAAATTTTCTAAATTTTTGGACTGGTTTGCCTTCATTTTCTATTTACCGATCGACAATTTGCAATTATTAAATCTTCACTATAATTTAACCTCATTATGAAATTTTGCAAATTTATGCAATTTTCTTTGGACTGATTGATTTTCATTTCTTATTTACCCGTCGACAATCTTCTTAGTATTGTAAACTTATATTCAAATTTCGCGGTCTTTGGATGAAAGTTATAAATAGTTAATCTGACGAATTCATCGAATCAGAAATTTTGACCCACTTCACAACTTGTATGCTCGCAGAATAAATATTATGCTTAACTGCAAATTTGTTAAACCTATGTAATGAGGCTCTGGACCTAATTTTGCTTTCAGCAGCTGACGCCACAATGTTGCCACTCAATGTGATTAAGTAAAATTATAAACGAGAAGGCTAAGCTAACTTTGTCTGTACTACGAACTCTACACTGAGAAAAAAAGGGATAGTTTTTGATGATCCTCAGGATATTTTCAGTATCCAATTGGACTGGATAGTTAACTGTCCTTTCTTTGGGATCCATTGGATATTTTCGATGTCGATTTATTTTCGTTTAAAAAGGATATATCAGAAAAAAGGATAGTTCTTGATCTTAATCTTTCATCCAATGGAACTGAAAAATGGTAAAAGGATATTTAAAAAAAGATGAGCATGATTGATCTAGTTGCTTTGTTGAGCAGAATCATTTCAAACAGATCAAATAGCTCATGGCTCATGACATGGGCTAGAATTATAATTATATTGAATTATAATTATAATTCAATGAATCAATAATATCAATGATAGATCAAATCAGAAACAAAGTCAAGCGGAACTTTGATTCAATTTATGCAGGGCTTTATTGTTAATGCTGCAGCAAATTAGCATCTTCTGTGTTTGGGAGGGAAATTTCCTGAGGCTCGCACGCAATAAGCCTCAGCTTGATGTCGCATGGGCCACTAAAACGAACTGCACATTATGCGACAGCTTCCAGTCATAAATAAGTGTCAAATGTGAATGGGATAATCTTTTCGACCCTTAGAAAACTTACGACGATGCACTGATCAAACAAGATCTGAATTAAATTGCGACTAAATTTTCGATCTTATATAAAAATGAATGGATATTATGTTATACTTATTGATTTGATTTTAAAGTCGGTTTTGATTCTATTCCGTTGTTTTAAATTCGGATTATTTAAAAGAATGTAAATCTTAACGATTTTTTTGTTCTCGGTAACTACGAAAAATGACAAGAACTACAAATTCCGACAGCATATAGTAATTTTTT
Organism: Lordiphosa clarofinis; assembly: GCA_018904275.1. NCBI lineage: Eukaryota > Metazoa > Arthropoda > Insecta > Diptera > Drosophilidae > Lordiphosa > Lordiphosa clarofinis. Next base: position 4,762,999 of record JAEIGQ010000011.1, read on the forward strand.
TTTTTAAATTCTTTTTAAGTTCTGCAGTATTTTTGAATCGGTTTTTGGTTGGTTTTAATTTGGTGTGGAATTATTTAAAAATTGGTTTTAGTCAGGGCTTATATTAATTCCCAAATTTTGGTCTAGGCTTAAAACTGCTTTCTGTTGATTTAGACCAGCGATGCTCATGTTTGGTTCCCCCTAGAGGGGCGAAGACATTTTGCTATGTACACATATACGAGCCGAATACACTCCGAAGCTGAGAAGAAGAGAGCAAAAAGCCTTTCAGTCGCTTTTGGTCGACTGCCATTTTAAGGCGAAGCAAATTTGGCCTTAAGACAAACAAAACAAATCTCTCTTTATTGATAAACCAATAAAGTGTTCGATTTCTGATAAGCTTTCCCCACCCAACCTCGAATTCTTCAATCTTAACCACTGTACTCCAAATGGGTATGCAGGAGTAGGGAGTAGGCAATCACAATCACAACTCGAACAACCAGTAAACGAAATTTCAACAGGAAACGGTTAAGCAAATGTTATGGTCAGGCGGTGGCGGCGCTGGTGGCTGGTTGGGCAAAATGGGGCGGCTTTTGCAAACAAAGCCAAAGCCAGAGCCAGTTGACACGAAACAGCGGCAGCAACAACAAGTCAGAAGAAGAGTCACCTCTCCTCCTCTGCGTACACATTTCGCCAGCTGAAGTTGGAGTTTGGCCATTTGGTCGCCGTCGTTGCCGCCGCCGCTGTTGTCGCATCCGGGCCACAATATGGAGGCTCTCTGCCAAGCGTTCATATCCGCAAGCTTTCTGCCGGCCGTTTTCTGTTTTTGGTCAAATCACAGTTTTATTTTTCTTTTCATTTTTGCGGTTACACGGATTCACGCGCAAAGAAAGCGGCTGCCGGGCCAGCAGGAAGTGGAATCGTGAGTCGAGACGGAAAGTTCAAATTCATTAGTCGCATTGGCGGAGAGCGCGCGATTCAGTTATGATGAGGAATTAGCATCTATTTAAATGTCAGCAGCGCATTAAGATGCCACGATTGCCCTGGACGAGAGAGCAACGAGCTCGGTTTTGGCTTATTGTTTCCCAACTAGCAATTATTTGGCTAAATTGTATGCGAAGGCAACGCCAACCTGCTCGAGGTTGGGCCCACACTGGAAGAAATTGAGCAACTCAATTTTGAATAAATATCAGTAGCTGGCAACATTTCTCCCAGTGTATGAGCCTTAAACGTATTGTCGTCAGGCCTAATTATGCGTGCGCCGACAGCCGAACAAGCCAGAGAACACAGGACAATAACAGCAACAACAACCACAGGCTGCTGGAACATAAGAGCAAACCGCAGATGAAACGCCACCGATTAGCCTCGCGTTTATCCCACTACCATCCCCCACACTCCAACCGCCTCCCTCACTTCCTGGCAATTTATGATGGGCACTAACAAACCGCAAGAAGTACGTACAAGCCAAACAAATGAAATGAAGTTTGGCCACAAACCAACAGTTGAATGGAAATTGCAATTATACGTACACCAGCGAACGCGGAGGATTCGCCGAGCTTAAGCAAAGGAGGAGCAGAATGTGGGTGCCCAGACAACAAAGTTACAAAGCAGCGGATGTTTAGCTAGATTTAGGCAAACAAAAGCGACGTAACTGGCCATACAATCTGGTAGCCAATGACAGCGATTAAAGGGTAAAACAACGAGATGCAAATGTTTATTTGTATCTTTAGGGGGGAAGACGATTTGTATTAAGTATGATCTTTCGGAATTGAATTGAATTAGTTGTCAATGATCGAGGAAAAATTGATGTAACGATATGTCATTTATTAGCGAGACTTTTAAAGGGTGTATAGATGCAGGAAGATTTTTTAACTTTGGGGGCGATTTCTCACACTCTTCGAATGCGGCAGAGACTACAAGAGTATTTGATTGATTGAATAAGTTAAGGGTACCTCTGGATACTAATGCGGAGAAACTAAAAACCGCCAAAACTTAATCATTCTATTTAATAACCTCTTGGGTTTGTTTGACAAATGATTTTCTTCACTTATATTGGTGTATATCCTGCCATAATATTTCAGAGGGCACCACCATGGAGCAATAAGTATTAGAGAGAAACTTTGCTCAGTCGACACCGCTTCTGTCAGAAAAATGTCAGCTGTTCGCTCTCATTTACGCCCTCCAGATACTTTTTAATCAGCTGTTCGCTCTCTCTGGATACATTTGGGTTATGGTCGTCTCGCTCAAAACACAGTGATTTCCTACTGACACTTTGAAGTATCTTTTTGGGCACTATCGATTTTCAGCAACAAAATTGAGCGGCATTCGCAACCTGCCTCTCTAATAATAAGTCCTCTCTGGCACCACAAGGTTAGGGCTTACGATATACAGTCGAACTTCTCTATTAAGAATAGGGTTGTCGAAAATATATCAAAATATCAATATATCGATAATATTTTTTAAATTTAATATATTTATATTGTAATTTTTTGATATTTTATGATATTTGTGCCTTGGTCACTTTAAGATCTGAGCAGCGAGCGCAAACGCATTTAAAAGACGCAAGGATAAAATGCATTCAAATTTGATAAAAGCTAATTACAGCGGCATTAAAAATGGCACAGCCAAGTGTAATTTGTGCGAAACAGTAATTAAAACAAGCGGTAACACGACCGTTTGTCGTCGCACCTCAAAAACAAGCAAGCTTGGAAATGGGAAACATGTTCCTTGCTTTGCGCGTACAATCCACTTGGTTGTAGATGACACAGTGAAGGAGATTTCGTCATTTTACAACATTTTTGACATATTGAAGAAAGCCCTGCATTAATGGACCAGTTGAGAAAAGCCCTGGCCGATGAGGGAATTCCGGAAGATTGTATTAAGACCCTGCAGCAAATAAAGTGGCAATCATTTTTATAAAAAGAGACGAATATGTTAAAGAATTACCAGAAATGCTATCGGCTATAGAATTAAACATTTGCCGTGATTTTGGTAGCCTTTTGAGCCCATTTAAAGATGCAACTAAGAAAAAAAAACGGTGAATATTATGTCACTGTCAGTTTGGTAACTCCGTTAATTTCACTATTATTCAACAAAATACAGATTGTAAAAGTTGAATTTGACTAGGGCATCCTTACTAAAGAGTCGCTTTGTAACCTATTGGGGAAAAGGTTCAAGCTACTTGAATCCAATAAAATATAAGTGAAATCGTCATTTCTTAATAGGTCGATTTTAAAAGGCCTTTCAATGAAAGAAACGCAAAATAGTGAACTGAAGTTAGGTGGCCGCAAACATCATGGGAGAGTTATCCTTTAATCTTCTGGAATTCGCATAAGCTGTCCATGCCGGGACTATCCAGACTGGCCCTAAGGTATCTTATTACTTCTGGTAGCTCAGTGCCTTTGGAGCGACTTGTAAATGTAAAATTGGCTAAACAGCTCTTCCAACGGGGCCAAGCCAATCTTCTCTCAATCTCTTGGCGTATGTGCTTTAAATTTTTCGCACAAGAGAAAGGGACCTACAGTTTAACGCCGAATCCGAACTTGAAAGTTTGAGAATTTGCTTTTTCATGGCTAGATACTTCACAGCTGGCGCCAATAGCTGGGGAAGGTGACTGTATGTGCAGAAGCTATTTTTCTTAAGAAAGAAAAAAACCTTTCTTATTAGTTGTTCAGAGGCGGGATCGAACCCACGACCTCCCGCCCAGCAGTCCAGCACACTAACCACTGGGCCACAGATGGCCACGACTGAGCGACTTGCTTCTGCTATAAAATGCGACTTCCGTAGCCGTCTCTTTACAGTATTTTAAATCCAAATATTGGAACTTTAAGTATGTAATATGTATAATACAAAGGAAACTCGAATCTCATGGAAAATATTGTTTTGTTTGCTCAATATAGACTATTGTGTTCCTGTGACTTAGCACTGGGGATATTCCAACTACCTGAAATTAAACAACCCTGACTACGAAAGTCGCACTTGTACCTTTAAGACCTGCACGGTAAATAAAAAAGTAATCGATAATTACTCGCGAGTATGATTACAATGGACGTTACCTAGCTGTCAATTGCACCGTACTCATGTTTACTTTTAGGTTCGGAATCGCCCTTACTGTAGCTTTCGACACTGCTTATTAAATCGCGAATAATACCAAAGAGGATTAAAAATAGTAATAAAAAAGACAGTGAATATGTATCTGCGGATTGAAAGCGCTAAGGGTTCTCCGAGGTAAAAACCGACTACTAGAACGGCTTTCCATGAAGACCCACATAACCAACCATTAAACAAGACCGGTATGGATGACCAATGGTTAAAAATACAGTTGATCTAGAATGTTTCAACCACCGGACGACAACTCATCAAATCGCGGAAAAACCTGAGGATCAAAATGGTAATAATGTCACAAACAGGAAAAACATTAAGGATCTGATACGCGCAGTTCGCAGCTAAGGGTATCCGTGAATTAAAACCGCTAATTACTTAAGAAACTAGTTCAAACCACAATAGATCTATATAACTACACACAGTTATGACCAACCTCTAGACTACCGGATACAACCTGTGACCATAACAAAGAACTTGAGAAATTTTCTTCAAAATTTCCGAAATTTTTCAAATTAATCCGGTTGGTCACCATGGTTGGTCATCCAGGTATTATCGTGGTTCAGTATTATCAAAATCATGGTATGTAGTGCCATTGCCATTTGCTCGATCAATTAAGCACTTAGCGGTTTATACACGGCGATCCCTTAGACGTGAATGCTTTTATGCATTTATCCTGATTTTTACTTGGTTGGAAGTAAGTATGTTACTTTTTTGAACCGCAACGGACTTTCCGATTTAGATTTGTCAGTCCTAAAGTAGTTTGAATATCCTTACATCTTCACTATATCTTTAACATTGGTCCCATGGATTTATCGCGGTTCGGTTTACCAAATCATGGTATGTAGTTATTTGTCACTCCTGAAGCAGTTCTTAAGCCTAAGAGGTTTTGTACCGCATCCTCCTGATTGGTTAATTAATCTAGCTTTTTTTTTTGGGCTAAAGTTTTTTTTTAACGTCAGGCGGTGCTGGCTCCCAACTGTGCCACCAAAATAAACCTTCTAATTTTTTTTTTTTATTTATTTTATTTTTACGGCTTTTCTTAATCTACCCCACACACGCACCGTAAAAATCTCAACGTATTTACAAATTCGCACAGGCTGTCACACTATCAGAACCAAAAAAACAAGTATCTTTTTATTTTGGGGCAGAGTTTTATCTTTTTTTTGGGAAAACAAGGAAAACAATTTAAATATCAATTATATCGATATAGCGATATTTTAAAAGTAGGTAATATTTAATATCATTTGATATTTTTTCAAATCAGAAAATATCATCGATACGATGTTTTAAAAATATTCGGCAACCCTAACTTTTTGACTTAATGAAAAAAATGAAAAGTCCGCAACGTAACGTTTGCAACAGACAAAAATTAAGATATTTTAATAACGGGACGACTTATCATTCTTTTGGAAGCTGGCTCAAAATGGTCATTTATTCCACTAAATTTTTTGTATTTAGACTTCTTTTATTATGCAAAATTCGCAAAAAATATGAATATGCACATAAGCTTCAAGGTCGACTTCCATTTTATGTAACGTCCGCAACGGAACTTTAAACAAACATAGCTTTTAAAACACATAATCTTTTATTTGAAATTAGGGTTGAAAGTACCCTCAAAAAAATGTATTTTGCAAAAAAATCATTAAAATATACCAATGTGGACGCCAGCTGTGTCAATTTTACATAAGTAACGTCCGCAACGCAGGATTAGCCCATATCCTTTATTAAAATAACTGGTAATCAGTACCGAAACAGAAACCAATATACGACACAATACAACAGTGAACATTTTACCTACGTACATTACGCCGCAGAGCGAACAAGAAATAAATGAGGCTTCGCACATGCATACCTTCAGTGTTCAGAATAAAAATATTTTGGGGTTAACCTAACATATATTTAGTCACGAGGTTCTAACTTAAGACTTGGATCAATAACTAAATCTGAAACAAACTTGAATTTGTGGCTCTATCTTTAATAGTATCTGAGATCGACGAGCTTATACAGACAGACCGACCGAGACTCAATTCGTCACGCTGATCAAGAATATATATACTTTATGAAGTCGGAGATGGTTCCTTCTGTGCGTTACAAACATCCGGACAATTTCAGTATACCCTCTCCAAGGGTATAATAACAGTCCAGAAATCTGGCTAGGAAAATTAGCTTATTTAAATGTGTATAGGAAACTTTGATTTACAATTGCAAATAAAAATTACTCAATCAGCTGCTCTTTGTTCAATCAAGTTGTCGTTCATGTTAAAACATTCATATTCTAGAAGTTTGTTAATTGTAAGCACGTTAATCAAGACTATAAAAATTCTGGCATAATTGCTTAATATCATTAATGGAGCATAAAAGTGATTTATTAATTTGTAATTGATCATTTATATTTAGGCCCGTAATATTATCACATTAAGATCAATCAGTAAAGACACATTCGTATCATTATTCAATTTGTTTGACTAATAGTTTCATCGAGGTTTTACAGGAACAAGATTAATGAGTTTTAGTAAGTCATTTGCCACAGACTGCAATACGATCAAAGGCACGGGAAGGAAATAAAAATGGAGAGTTCTAAGGCCATTCGATTTTTAAAAGAATGCCCCATATGCCGTATTCTTCAGAGATAACACCTTTGGACTAACATCTTATAGATTGGCTGAGCAGTGTCTTCGGTTTCCCATAAATACTTAAGCCTTAGAAAGAACTGTCTATTTCAAAGCCATATAATAGAAGCCATATGGCTGGTAAAACCCGCAAAGTAACATCAAAAAGGTCGCCAGATAAATAACAAAGGCGAATTTAAAATACTTTATTTTTATTGAACCAAATCCATATTTGGTTCATGTTCGAGCAGTAATAATAAATCTGCTCTGGTTCAGATTCAGTTCGAACTAGCAGAAAACCCTTACAAATCCATTTTATTTTTAAAATTATTTATATCTGCTCTGACTTCAACAGCTCCTTTTTGTTTTTGTATAATCGGGCAGCTAATTTAAAAGTCTATTTTGGTTTTTTCATTTTGTCAATCATTAGTCAACACCAAAGACCAGATTTTTCATCTAGAGATTTCATTAAATTGTGTCATTTTATAAAAATGAACAAAAAACTCAGATCTCGCGTGCCCACGCCCACCACAAAAAAATAAAAATCAAATTGCTGATTTCATTTGGCGAAATTTACAAAACTGGTTACACCCAACAAAATGTGATATTTTTCTGAATTAATTTAAAAAAAAACTTAAAGTCAAAGCAAAATCAGAAAGCACATAAATTGCCGCTCATTTGTGCCCCACGCAGCCAATTGTATATAAAACCCGGCCCAAAATGGCAATGGGGTAACCGAGTCTATAAAATCTAATACGCGCACACACACTCACACAAGTCTTAAGCCACGCCCATTGCTATATAAAATATAAGTGCCTAATAAAAAATGGGGGGGAGAACCAAGACAACGGCTTAAGAGTACAGGGGAAAAGAATAAGACATATATTGTCATCTCACTTGTTCACCAGATGCTCTTAAATATCACCACAAAGTAAACAAGTTTCACAGGGAGCGAGATAGAGAGACAGAAAGAGAGGAGTCTTGTCGGGGCACAACCTGGACTCAAGAGTCGTGAGTTTGGAGGCAACGTTTTCAGTCTGTGAGTAACAGCGTAAGCTAAACGACGATCGAGGAACGATCGTGCCCTGTGAATTACTTTTGTGGAGTGGTAAAGACGTGACTCAGACAAAAGAAAATGATCATAAAATGTGTAAAGACAAACTTAACGAGAGTGAAGATCAGACTTGACCAATCAACGATCGCGTTAAAGAATTGTGGATAAAAAAAACGAACGTAAATAAGAAGAAAAATGGAAAAGTATTTACAAAGCAAACTTTAAGGTAAGTTAACTAAATTTAATAAAAAGACATAACGGGAAAAACCGAGAATTACTAAGGGGACGATTTTAATATTCTAAGTAGACTTATTAGTCACATAATCTAACAAATTACAGAGGAAATTGCAAGTTTATATATTTAGAAGATGAGAAATCGGAACTGAATCTCTTAGCTTACATGCAATTAATATTTCGCATACAGTTTATTGCCGAGTTTTAATCGGCACAGTTTTTTAAATACTTTTTCAAATTTATTTATTTTCAAAATGGCGTCAATAGCTGGTGAAGTTGCAAAAGTGTTTAAGAAAACTTTTTAATCTGATATTTACTCATCTAAAAAACACATGTTCTTTATGTGAATTCTCTGAACTTCAGATAATATCAGCATGTTTTGTAACATTGGTAAGACCTGGCCCAGATCTCTCCATTTGAAGCATACCAAATGGATCTTGTGAGCTCTCTGTCACAGTGAAGTGCCTAATCTAAAGCTATTGAAATACCGGGGTTTCATTTTCTATTCGAGCTTTTCGGGACATCCGAGCTTCTCTCATTGCGATACCATATGTAAAGTTTCTTTCTTTATTTCCTCTACCTAAATTTTGCAACCTCAGCAGAAATCGTAATGGATGAGGCGTGAGGGATATTCAAGTCTATTGAAAGATGGATGAAACCATGAAGGTTTCGAACAGATGGGATAAGAAATCTCTAATTTGATGGTTCATTGAGCTAAGCACCTAGGTTTAAGTGGTTCGAAAAGCAACAAAATTTGATTCGACAAGTCCTAGTTAAAATAAGTTTTCCAGAACCATTATACGGCACGTAAACTAAACTTTAAACCAGTTCAGAGTTCTGAAGCTCTATTTACAGACGACCTGATCTCTCAGATGAATTTTCGTCAGTTCAAAACTTATCTGATCAACTCAGTTTTGCTTTTACACGTGCCTGAGAAGCTCAGATGAGCCAGCTACAGAACTATTGGTTAATTGGAACCATCTGATTCATATGAACATTGTGACGTAGCTTTGTTTAGATACAAGAAGAAGACAAGAAAAATAAAAAGGGTCATGGTGATGCTTCTTAAGTTGTAATTTATTTCTTTAATTAATTTGATATACAAAAAAAACAAAGCCGATATTAAAAATTCGATAACATATTTATATCGGCAGCCAGAAAGTGGCATCGCCAGCACACAGCAATTAGGCCACACTGTATTTCGATAGATGCCACGCAGCTGAGAGCCGGTTCTATTTCGCCTGATCGCTCATCTGAGTAGCTTTATGTCTACTCATACGACTTTTTACATGGTCTGATAGCAACTCACAAAAGCTCAGCTGAGTAATCAGATTGTGAAAACATAGCTTTACTAAAATGCTAAACGGAACCCAGGGTTCGGTAATTTTTATCGACTAGTTTGATTACATAAAGATTAGTGCTAATGAGTTTAAATTTTGAATATAATTAGTGATAGTAGATCATACTTATTCAAACTTTAAACAGTTCAGTAATTTCTAGTTTGCTATATAACTTTCGCGAAGAGCTAGGTACGCGCTTATGGGATAGCTTGCATTTTTCAGACCACCCGACATTTCGTTTTCATCAATAATTTTGAGAAATCTAATTGATATACAACGTTTTTAAGGGGCTATTGCCTAAATCAGCGATGGGCACGCCCTTGCTTCGAGATTTATTTTTCGGCGACTGACGTCACTTAGAAGCATAAGATATTGCTATACATAACAGGTGCAATGTGCGCGATCGAAGCTAGCTGCAAGGGATTTATTTTTCTGTTGTTGTTGATGCTGAACTGCTCCCAGACTCAAATTTTGAGCTCATCGCTGGCCTAAATAATAACGACATATATTCTAATTTATTCAAATAAAAATGTCAGTTACAAAAACCATTTTTTGAATTACACTAGATGTTGCATTTGTAAACCAGTATACCTAAATAATCCTTATTTACAAACCGCCTAATTCTAACCCAAGCTAAAATTTGAGAACTTATAAATACCCTTATATCTAGAATACTTAAGGAATGTTTTTTTAAATTTTTACAAATTCAAGACATAGGCAAACATTATTAACGAAATATTTATAGAAATATAGAACAAATTGGGAAACTTTTGGGCCATATTTGATCAAATTATTTGCGCATGGAGCCATAGTTGTAGTTTGAATTCCTACAAAATCTGTACACGTGGCAATATTTGTCATAGCTTTAGTGTAAACCAGAGTCCGGCACGTTTCTATCTACTGTGTATACAACAACGCTCAGTATACCGACAGTATACGAGTAACTAAGTATTAAATGAGCACGTTCTCTTCTGGCTGAACACATACACGCAATGCCAAAATGAGCATATATGTTTTTTCCGGCCACTGGTCTAAGCCTCTAATCTTTAATGTATCAAGTCGAAACCGTACAGATGATTTTTCTATCCAATTAATAATACAGTGCTCAAATGGAGTGGCTTCTGGTGGTCTTCCACTTTTCTTTCAATTTAAAAAATGTAATTTTATTCCTTTAAATATATAACTAAAGATCATACTGTAAGCATTTTGATATCACATATCAACTTCAACTTCTGTAGCCCAGCCGCATTAGCATATCGATATGCTGATCTATAACTTTGACTGAGACAAAGCTCCACCCGCTTGGTCTAACGATTGAATTTTTGATATTTGTGACACGCAGATTTTCCATCAGTGTCAACAAGGCATTGTTCACCAACGTCAACGTGGTTGGTCCTCCATCCATCGATCCGTCCAGCATCCAACTTCCTCCTCCTTCCCCAGCGACTCAACTGACAGACGCCGATCATCGATATTTCAACCATCCCAGCCAGCGTGCTCGCACATTTGCATAGACACAAAATTATATGAGACGCAGATGGCTTCCTGGTCTTTGGGTCTGAATTTATGTACCCACACAATGGCGGAGGATTTGGTGTTGCTTAAAACACCATTCTATAGCGGATTCGAGCTTGTTTATTGGCATGGAAAATCTATCAAAAATGCATCATGATATTTATTGTACGTAAATACAAAATAAATGTGCTTGACATTTGACCCGAGCGCAACGACAACGTGGCCACATGTTGGATTATGAAACCGCTGCTTTTTGGGTGCTTTTGTCGGTGCTTACGGTCCGTCCGTCTGTCCGTGGGTTATTGTCTTGGAATTTGCATTCTAACACAAATCAAAACAGGCTCTCAACACTCGCCACTTAAATGCTCGTTTATAATGTTGTTAAAATACAATAAATAGCCAGGATTCGCAGCAGGCGGCTGATTTATGAAATGTGGACGGCGACTTGGCGGGGCCACGAAAGACCACGCGGGACTGGCTGTTTCCGGGGGCAGGGAAGGGGAGGAGATTTAGGCCTAGTCTTGGACTTGGCTAAATGCTTAGGCAATGTGAATGTTGTGTGTGTTTTTTTTCTTTTTGTTGATTGTGAGCCTTTGATTGAGCTGTTGGCCTGCTGGGCTACCGTTTTGTTTTATAGAAAACTTGTTGAGAGATCTCAGCTGTAGAGATATAAAAGAATCATATGGTTTTCAGTATCAAAGTTTAAGACTAAATGTAGAAACATTGGAAAAAATCGGAGAACAGATTTTGAAAAACAATAGAAGGAAGAGGGAATTGAGAGGGATTAAAGTTAGAGAAGAAAGACAACAGAAAAAAAACTGATGAAAATTAAAGGGCAAGGAAAGTTAAAAAAATTATTAAGAATTCAATGGAAAATTTAAAAAAAATTAGTTAATAAAAATAAATAGAAAGCCTCAAAGAAAAAGTTCAATAGGAAAAACGGTAGAAATTCCAACCTAACGTATTAAAACCGTTGCATACTTTACGGTTTTTATTAAGGAACACAACTTCTGTCATATATTCATGGTCAGCAATCGCTGTCTTCTTACATAATGTTGATATGCTAACGTTAATGTTAATGCTCTGTTAATTAACCTTAGACAGGGCCATGCAAAAATTCTTCCCTGAGTAAAGGTCAGCTCAAGTTGGGCAAAACAGACTTAAACTTACGCTCTAGTTGATATTGACTTCCTCTCTTCTACATAATCCCAAAATCAACTAAGGATAGATTACTTTCAAATGGTTTTTAAGCAAAATTTCTAATGCTAAAATTTATTTCCTTTAAAACTCTTTAAATAAATTCAATTTTTAAAAATTATTAATTTAATCAAACTATTTCTGATAAGCAAAACTTTCCGCAGCCATTTCGACATTTTCAAAAGTTCCTTTCACAAATTCCTTTATCTAAGATATCAATTTAATATCAACTCTTAACATGTCCAAGCTGACAGTCTCTCATCAAATTACCAAACACCTTCTCACACCGCCTAATTGAATGCCAATTTATTGCATTTAAACAATAACAAATGCCCTGGCCCAGGCTCTAAACAAATATGCCAAGACACAGTGCAAACACAAAAAAAAATCGTACAATATATAGAAAAAAACGCAGATAAGGCAACGAGAGAAAAAAGGCAACTAAATTACTTAACAAGCCGTTGCCCGATGCTGGACGACGACAGAGACGACGACAACGTTGGACGATGATTTACTTGTGCGTAATAATGCAACGCCCGCAATGCTGGCCAGAGCCAACCAAGACCCACTCCGCAGCGAAGGATGCTGCTGCTGCACGGTAAATGCATGTGAGAAGAAGTATAACTGGGAATGCGCCTCAATTTAAAATGCGAATTACATTATCTGATCAAATGCATTCTTCAGTGCGCTCCAGGAGGACGACTCAGTGGTAGATGGTGGCCACTGGACTGAGCTCTGTGTGTGCTTCTGGCTGTGTGTGTGGATGCTGCACAAATAAATAAATTTTAAAATACAAACAAGTAGCGCGCGCAAAAAGCGCCGAGTGGAAAATTCGTGACAGCAATTGTTGATGAGCAGCGTGTGAACAGCAGCAAGAACTCAAGATCACAAAAAAAACAACAACAACAAGAACAGAAACAAAAAACAATGTTGTACAGCAAAACGCGTAATATTGAGCGACTAATAGTTGAAACTTGACTTGAAAGCGAACGACAATCGGAGAGAGATCACAGACCGGGGCCATACACCTCCGCAGTCTAATTAACTCCTACGAGTCAGCGCAATTTTTAATTAAGGCGCACATACTTTTCATTTTTTATATATTGTATATATATCAGAGTATATATATAGAATCAAAAGTTTATTAAAGCCCAACAACAGCAGCAAAACAATCCAACTGCTGCCTATGCGAGGGATGTGGGAAGTTGAAGCCATAGTGCAGTATAGCGAGCGGTGAAATAAAACAAACAACATTCAACAACAACAACAACATTAATTAATAATAATAAATTAATTTCTAATATCGAATCTTATACACGCTGACAGGAATGCTCAACTGAAATAGTTAAAAATATAGAAAAACAGCTGACTATGTAAAAGCTACAATAAATATTTGTGCGTTTAGTTTTCAATCTTCTTTTCTTAGCCATGCAGAGCAAACGATTCTTCTTACTCCTTCATTTATCCAACAAAAAATGTTTTCAATTATTTTAAGAGAAGGAATGAGAATTTCTAAGTTGTTTTCAAAATATTCGTTCGAATCAATTAAACCAAAGCCAATCTGTCACTCAGGAGTGGTTAACTCTTTTGTTATTTGATGCAGATGGAACATGGTCCAGTTTTGCTTAATTCGCGATAAATTTATTGTTGGATTTTGGTCGTCCTAGAACTCCCATACACAGAGAGAAAAAATAAACTTAAGGGTGGGAAAAATTTGTTCGATTTTTGTTTTATTTTCGTAAACGTTCTAATGGGGTCTAAGACTAGATAATTTTTCTGGCCCGCGTATTTGAATAAAATGGATATGCTCCCTCGTATTTATACAAATTGAAGGTTTTTTTTATCTAAAACTTTTTGAATAAAGCTATTAAATGTTCGTACTTTTCCAAAATGTTGGTTTAAAAAAAAAATATTTTTTTCAATTCTTAAGCACATTTTTTTATTTTATTCATTGAGCGTCCCGAGAAATTTTGTTTTTTTTTTTGCTCTACATTGCTGTGCGCTTCATAAACAACAACTGCAAGGGCAACAACGACAACAACTAATTTGTTTAGTTCATTTCATATGTCATCAATTCAATAAAAAAACCGTTTGATTGATAACTGATATATATTTTTGTGTAATTCAACTTTTTGCGAAGCACTACAAAAATGGGACCCAGGGGTAGACCCTACCATTAATAGACTACTGAGATTGAAATTACTAGCATAAAATGCGTAATTTTTATGTATAATCCGATTTTATTTGAGAACTCTTATTATTATGTTCTAATCAATGCTGCTTGCTTCTGATATTTAATCACTATAATTAACATTGTGCAGAAGATTCGTTCCGAATGTTTGAACCCATGGTAAGGCCAAACGTTGGTGCACCGTCTGGTTCATTAGCTTGTGAAAACTAAGCGTTTATTTCGAACTTTAGTTTAGAGAGTCTTAGAGTCTAATGATGTAATGTAATAATGAAAAGCGATTCGTACTTCAAATTTGGTTCGAGTCTTTTAGAGTTTCTACACAGAGAAAACAAAATTGGCTGCACGGCGCGTGTAGAAGCGTCAATCCTAAATGAAACGTATTTTGCCCTGTTAAATTGCACACGATACGTGTGCAGTTCAGAAAGCCACGTGCAGAAAAGCTACACGCGACGTGTAGAAATTTAAAATCTAAATGCAAATGCAGAAAAGTTAAATGCTGCGTGGGCAAAGCCAAAGACTACACGACATTTGAAAATCAGCTTGTTTCCCTGAATAATTGTACATTTTTCATGCAGCAATCTGATTAAGAAACGGACGTTTAGGTTAGGTGTGGAAATTCGAAACGAAAAATGTAGCTTTACATCAGTACTGAATTCTTATATTTTTCGTTTAGCAAACGTGGCGTGTGGGATTTCTAAATGAACGTTGAGATTTAAAAAAGCAGCGTGTTGGAAATATAAATAGCGATTGAGTTGATTTAGAACTTGAGAACTACAAGCAAGCATAAATTGGATTGTGCCTTTAGCAGATTCCATACAAGTAATGTCTTAGAGGCCTTGCCTTACACGCGTGACGTGGCGGAGACATTTAAACCATAATTCCATAATTCAGGGAGTTCAAATCTACCAGAGTAAATAAAAAAATTAAATTTGTTAAAAAAAAAAAATTCAAAAGATTGAAATAAAAAAACTGAACGCGGCGTGTAGAAAAGCTGCATGTGGCATTTAGAATTCAGAAAGCCACACGCGGCGTGCAGAAAAGCTACACAAAAGTAATGGGTTGAAAATCCCGGTCGAAACGTGTAGAAATTCTACATGTATGTGTAGATAGTTGACTGGATTCTGCCTACATTTAAAAAACTTCCAGATTTTTGAATATAAAGAATCCCAAAAATCCCACAACGGACCGGTTCTTGGCGGTTTTGTTTAGGATCGTTTTCCAGCCTTAATTTGAACCACAACTTTTTAAAACGGTTGCGATCCAGATTGGTCTTATGTGCGTGAGATCAGAAATCTAGAAGGTTCGGTTAAGAGTCCTTGACGATACATTTCTTAATTTACTATTAAGGTGACGTACTCAGCACAGCTGCTGTGTTTTGGGGGCCTTATTAATTTCTATCTCTTTCTAGCTCATGTCTCTCAGAGCAACTGTCTCTAAATAAACTATAAAAAAAAATTCGTATAATTTGTTTATTTTTGGAACACACCTCGTTTGTGTCGAAACTTGCCTGTAAGGAAGCGCCTGACCCTCCCTGCTCTCTCTCTTTCAATTTATTGTCTCATTTACCGACTGGCAACTAGGGGCGTATGCGCAATATTTGCCACTGTAAGATCGGCAGCGATGCCTTGACATGCCCACACGTCCACCACAACACCCAACAACTTTGCAACATGCCACAAAACTTTTGGAATTTATGTTGCGCTTTTTTTTGTGTGTGTGCTCAATTTTTGTTACTCGTAGCCTTGCGGCGTGTGAGAATTTCTTTATACGCGTGTCTCCTGGTTTTTATTCTGTTCTACTGCAAATTTATAATGTGGCACGCAATTAATTCACTGCCAAACTGCCAATGGCAAGGCGCAAAAATTATCACACCATTCAAATGACGCTCACGATGTGTGCGGCGGCAACTGTTTTGTCTCTTCCTCGGCAGCTGCTGCTGTTGCTCTGTTCTTTGGCGGCATTTAACAAGCTGCGATGGCTAACTGGCCGCCTGGCCGGCTGGCCTGTCCCCAAATGCATCGAGGAGATGTGCCACCTAGAAAGCGCACGCTAGGCGTCCAATTGGCTGGACAATGGTGGTCCCTTTGTCAAGTTCGCGGTGCTTTGGCTGTCAGCGCTAATTTGTTGCCAGGCGGAGCTGGTTTGCTGCTCGCCAAAAATATAGCCATAAATGTTTACGCTGATCAATAAAAATCTGCATGTCCTTAATGCTGGCAACGTGCCAGGTTTACAAATTACAGCGAATCAGAAAAACCGAACGAGTAATTTTCCCACGTCTCATTAAAATTGCAGTTAAAATGCAAGAGATCGATGGACGGATCGATGCTCTGTTCTTTTACTTTCTATCGTTGGCATCGGCCAGCAGAGACGGAGGCCCAAGACCAAGACATTGTCGTCATCGTCGTCATTATTGTCAACTCTCAACGAGTTGCCAATCGTCTGTCTGTATGTCTTTCTGCCTGCCGTTCTAGATTGATGTCTCTGCAGTCAGACATCAGCAGGCAACAGCCGTAGCAGCAGCAGGCAGCCTCGACAGGAGAGCTTGGCACAGTTTGCGCACTTTTCTTGTGTGTGAAATGTGATTTGGCTGGATTGCGATTTTTGTGGTATATATATATATATAGATCTAACTGTAAGGGTTAATCGGAATTTTGGCATTACAATTTCGCGATCCAACATTTCGCGATATTTTCCGAATTTTTGGAGTTTACATTACTATACTGCCGTTGAGATCGAACGGATTAACTATTACAGTTTCTGTTATGTTCTGTTTCCAAAAAACGTAGTCAAACTCGTCCAATTATATCAACCTCCAGTAAAAACCTCTGCAGGCAGCCTACAAAGAAAGTTTTTTTGGAGTAAAAAACTAATTTCGAAACGGATTTGTTATCAAACTCGGTCCATCGAAGTCAATTTTTATTTAAATTTTGGATAAGGAACCTCCTTAACCTTTAACTTTACCTGTAGAAATTGTTTCCGAAAATTTTTGACTGCGGCGCATCCTCCTTATACATTCCACAATTAAAGAATTTTTTACAACTTTAGCAATATAATATTTTATAATAATTTGGTCTTCGTCATCCCTAATCAAAATCCTGCCGAATTCTAACTGCTACCTTTGTTGATAAAGACCAGGGATGCAAACCGGTTCTGAACCGAACCGGTTTTAAACCGAACCGAACCTCTTTTTTCGCTCGTGAACCGAACCTTAAGCCGAACCGGTGTGTTTTTAAAATTGCTGTACCGAACCAAAAACCGAAAAATAAAATGGTTCGGTTCGGTTCAATTCAGTTAGGTATTGATTTACTGTCGAATAGTAAGCAAATTAAGCAATTAGCGTTAAGATATTGCGAAATATCTTGGAAAAGGTGAGTTGTTGTAAAAAAGCTAAGAACATCAACCTTATTAAAATTGGTAAGGACCTAAAATTGTAATAAGCCAAGTCTTTATTGTATTATCCGTTAGGGGTCAACTTACTTAAAGCTCAAACGTTATCTTTTTATCTTTAATTGAGATTGGCTTGAAATTGAAAATGAGCATGAGTATTTCTATGGCTGGCAGGCCGACATAGCTCAGTAATTGTCAACTCTCAGATTCCAGGAATCAAACTTGCTATCAGAAGAGGAACAAACGTGGCTAAATCTCTTTTAATACAACAAAATTCAAAACGTTAATGAAAACATAACGGAAAAGTCTTTGAACTCGATAAGTAAAGACGAGTTGGAAAAGCTTGCCATACAACCCAACAATATGGATTCAATTCCATGAATAAGTAAAATATCGATTGTTAGCGTTTACCTAAAGATTATTAAATGTTGGAATATTTATCAGGAAAATCAACTCAAGCATAACTCGAATAGCTTTATCAGTTCCACCCACACAAGTGTCAGTAGAATGAACATTTTCCACATTGGAGTTTGTTTTGTCAGACGCTCTTAAGTCTTTCAATATCGATGAAAATATACTAAAAGATATATTATTATTAAGTCTTAACTAAAATTAAATCGAATTGAAGTTAATTTATGTTTTTTAAAATCTATATTATTCCCTGTTGTTTTGAAAATCTCATGTACACGTATAATACAACAATTGAAATGGAAATGTCTTCATGAAATCAAGATCAAGATCCAGATAAAGATCTTTCAAAGCAAATTTAGAATTTATTATAAATGAAATGTTTATGTGTTCCACATATCAACGTCGATTTCCAAATGAACTTTAAAATGGATTTCGAATTAAAATTGCGTAAGTTTGTATGTGAAGTGCCAAATATGTCAGAGATTACTTGATCAGGTCAAAAGAAAATTGTAATTATTTGACGATTTTGATCCGCTTGGCTTTCAGTAGTCGATTTCAAACCGTCAAAGTTTCTAAACAATATGAAGTGACCAAAGATGTGTGATTCACTGAACCGAACCAGTCCTTATTTCCAAGTGGTTTGCATCCCTGATAAAGACAAACAAATTGTTAGGCTTAACCGACCGTATTAAATAAATAGAACGACAGTGCAAAATAATCCCAAAATAATCGTACAATTCGGCTTTTACATCTTTATTCCATTGAGACATTTTAAATAAAAATCTAATAACCGCTCGAAATTCTTTTTGACTATTATAAAAATTGTAATACATAAGACTTTGACAGAAATAAGATAAAAGAAATTCCGAATAAAAACTACTTCAGTTTTTACTTAAATTAAATTAAATTTTAATTAACTGAACCGAAATTAGATATCTGTGTGTTTATCATGGAAATAGTTTCTTAGCTTCACATTTATATGACCATTTTATATACCTGTCTCCGAAGCTATTCGGATATCTGTCTGTAAGAAGTCTATGCAGAATCAGGAAAAAAATAACGTACGTAGTTATGTCGTAGTGACTTAACACCATTTTGCTTAAAACAGTGTGGCCATACATTGAGAATAAATAGATTCGCAAGCTGAGCAGTCACTGATCAGGTCACACTGAACCATTCTATGAATTAGTAACTGAACTTAGCAGTAATCAATTGACAGAGCAAGAGTGACTGAACCTCAGGCTCAGCAAAAACAACTGAACAACTCTCACTAAACAAAAATGAACAATTGTAAAAGAACATCTTCAGTTCAGCAATAGCACACTCATCGAAATTTCATAAAAAGTTACCTAGATTTGGTTCAGTAAAAAATGTTTAAAATATGATCTAAATTTTTGTTTCTAGCAAAAAATGTTAAAACGTGCTCGATTTAAGTTAAATCAACAAAATCAATATCAAGTTAAAATCATTTTTTCTTCATCTTTAATAAAAAAAAAAATAAATGTTTACTGAGAAATTTAATGAAAAAGATTTGTTGGAAATTTGATGGGAATAAAATAAGGATAGCAATAAAATCGATTAAAAACACTAGTTTAAAACCGAAAAGACCCATTTCTGCTGAAAATTTTTATCATGACTTGGAACTTAGAATCCGACATTTTGGCCCATTCCTCAGTAACGGCTTTTCGAAGCTCTTCAGTCGAGTTGAGCATTAGCCCTTCAATATTAACTCGACAAGCATGATTACCTCACATGTTCTCAATTGGATTCATGTACGGAGAACGCGCAGGCCATACTAACAGCTTGATATTTTACTCAGTAAACCACCCACAACTGGCCCTTGAAACGTGAATGGGAGCAGTATTTTGCTGAAAGATGGTGTTTCTACCATCCCTTCCACCTTCCCTCTCTATTTCTGCGACCTCTAATCTTGCATATCAAAACAGCACAGAATCGGCATAAAACCATATGGCCCATTTAAGTTAATCTTCTTTTCATCTGGGAATATGACATTTTTCCACTCCTCCCTTTAAGAAATTGGACGTTTCACAATATCCCTTCTGTCTTGTTTATCAGATGCCGTTAATGCAGGCTTGGTCTTCATTTCATTCAGGTCGCATGAATTCAGAAGGTTAGAAGGTGCCATATGTACATGTGTCCAGGGCCAGTTTGGAGTTGATCAGTAAAAAAGATAACCAATATTCTTGAATGGCCAGCACGTTCTCCGGACATGAATCCAATTGAGAACATGTGGCGTAAGCTTGCTCGTCGTGTTTATGCAGACAGACGAAAGTTCAACTCAACTAAAGAGCTTTGAAAAGCTCTTATCGAGAATGGGTCAAAATACCGGATTCAGAGTTCGAAATCATGATTAGCGCGATCTGGATAGGTATTTTTCAGCTCATTACTAAGTTTCGAGGTTAAATCTATTATTAATTAAGTATTTATTATTATATTATATCCTTTCTATTTAATTCAAGACTGGCTTTAATTAAATTCCGCAGTAAAAATTAAATTTTTTTTATTAAAAATTAAGAAAACGTGCTTTTAATTTAATAAAATAAACAAAAATAAATTAACAGTACATTTGAACAATTTTTGAAAAAAATTTCTTAGAACACTTGTAAAAACGAGGTGAATTTACCCCACACCTGATTTGTTTAGAAGGGCTTTTTAAGTTTTTCGCTTCTTATTTGCTACATTTTATTACCTACACGGTTTTCTATTTACAAACGCCTTTATTTCTATGCATTTGTACATATTCACGTCTTGGCGGCTATTTTCAAAAATATAAAAGGAACACTCAAACTTTCGCAACCTTATACTTAATGTAATTTTAGATGTCTCCCCGCCAACAGCTTAAATAAAATATTCATTTATACCAAACCAATCGGATTTCAATTATTTTTACTCTGACAATATTCCACAATAAAAATACAATTTTCTCGAGGTACCTGCATAGTACCTTATACACACAACTATATAATTTCCATTCGCAATAGCAACAACAGCATCAACAACAAACTACGCGATATTCTGTCTCTCTTTTCGAGAGCAAATAGCGAAAATTTGCATATCAAACGTGGCCAACCAACAAAACAGACGCCGCGCAGTCGCAACAACGACAACATGTAGCTAATGCATAGACAATGTTTTCCTTTTTGTTGCTGCTTTTTTTTCTTATTTTTTTGCGTATTCAGAACGCAGCGAATTAAGTAAATTACAATATTCGTCGTTCGTAGTTTTGCGTGAAATTATTATGGCAATCGATTTGATGAAAATTAAATGCTTTATGGACCACACAGGCGCTCCAGCGGGCGATAAAATTATTATTGATTACTCATACGCCGCATATAACGGGCTAATGAAAACAGGGACAGCAGCAGCACAGTGGAGCTGAAGCTTTCTACCAACGACGATGATGACGCGATCGCCAGTCACAGATAGCCCCGCAATTATTTTCGTCATAAGTCAGCCAATGTGGCGACGACAACGACAAGCACGACGACGACCACGACGATGTTGCACTCGGGTCTGAGTCTCGGTGTGTCTGTGTGCGTCGGCTTTGTGTGCTGGTTTTTTTATATATATGTTTTTTGCGCACCAAGCTTCCAAATAAGGGACGGCACATGTGAACTGAGGAAGCTATAACTATTGCTCCAAGCTACGCAAATCGCCGGCGTTTCCACTTTCGCATAGATTTCAATGGAAATCAACGCATGCTGACAAACTCAAGTTCAACGGGTTGATGCAACCATCACAAAATTGGTTCAGTTGTGCCAGGTGGTTGACACAAAGTCACCCAAGTCAAGCAACAACAATTGGCGACCAGGAGTCCAAGTCGAAGTCGTCGCCGTCGTCGTGCAACATATGGCAGCGATGACAACGCATGTTAACAGCTTTTTAAAAGGCATTGCACAAGCCACAACAGCAACAGCAAGCACAACAACAAAAACACGGGGCTGTGTGCCACAATTCCCAGGCAGATAAGCCATCGGAAGCGCCAAAAAATATATATATACATTTTTACACTTGTATTTGAAGCTTAATCATTGTTGTAGTGGATGGACTTAGGAGGAGAGTCTTAATACTGGTGGCAAAAAATGCAGGGACATTAGAACTACAAACACAACAAAATCAATAAATTGTTGCTCCAAAATTGTCGATTGACACAACGAGAACTTACTATCGGGGAAAACCATTTTCAGTGACCATTTGGGCCTTAGTAAAGTGAAATTTCGATTGGTGCCGAAAGCGCTTAGCTTCATAGAAAAACAGAAGTATTAGTTCGTGATCATTTCGTCAAAAACTCGACCCATATCGTTCCGAAACGACCGTATTCGCCTGACCAACCTCAAAAGATCTCCGTGAACACAGTTTTAAATCGATGGAATAGATAGAAACCGAAACGAAGATGAAGGCTATACCGAAAAAAGGACTTTGCAGATTATGGTGGAAGTGTCCTATTAAGCAGTAGACCAATAGATGATTCCAGAGGTGTCTAAGCTGAAGTCTCAGTCTGCACATTTCATTTATAAAAGCACGCATACTCGGCACTTACCAATGCGAAATATACAAGCATTTCTTACTATTTCTTTTACTAGAACCCGAATTTAAAGGGCACTTTTATATTTTGAACTACCCTACAAAACTCCGAAATTCGGTTAGGATTTTCCAAAACGTTGTAAGGTAGGATTTGATAAAATATGTGTGTTTTGATAGCAATAAAAGATGATTATAGCTTAAATGAAGTTCGAACTGGTCATATGATTATGATTCTTAAGGTTATAAATTTTTGACGGCTTGTCTTCATTCAGTTTTGACTTTCGACCAGAATATTTGAATTTAATTGTTCTATTAAATTGGGAATATCGGATTAAATCGTTTGATGTTAAGTCCGTGAACGGAGGGGAAAAACCTGTTCAGAAAATAAGTTGCCTTATCCAACTTAAAATAAGAACAACTGTCCACAAATGTTTCTGAAATAAGTAAAGTTGTTTTCAATCGGATAATATTTGCTTTAAAAAACAACAAACTCGGTTTTTAAACAGAGAGATATTCATGAAAGAGAGAAAGAGAGCGAGTAAAAGCGAATTGCTCAACAAAGCATAAGTATCTCTCTAGAGGTAAATCTGCAAAACTTAACAACGGCTGAATGTGCTGAAGCGTCATTCCATACGTTAAGTACAAGATAAACGAGAGCGTAAGTTAAAGTCGGCTCTAACCGACTTCGATATACCCGTTACTCATGAAAAAACATGTTTAACAGTGTTCCTGCGTTCCTTAGGGTGACCATCCGAAAAGTATGCAAGATTTTTGCTCATAACTTGAGAACCGTTCATCCGATCTTTATAATTTCTTCGGCAGATCGATTCATTTTGCAAATTACTAACTATCTCTAGAAGGCACGAAGCGTCTTTCTTCAAAACTGAAGGAGATATAAGGCTTTTCCGAATTGCGGGGGCGGAAGGGGGCGTGGCCAAAATTTGAAACAAACTTGATCTGCGTGCAGATAAAGGAAGCAGTTGTCCCATACATGTCAAACCTCTATCTCTTACCAACTCTGAGATCTAGGTGTTCATACAGACAGACGGACATGTCTATATCGACTCGGCTGTTGATGCTGATCAACAATATATATACTTTATATGGTCGGAAATGATTCCTTCTGCCTGTTACATACATTTGCACGACTTTAGTATGCATAACTCTCTTAAAAAAAATAACATTTTATTAATAGGCTTTAGATCCGCAGACTTTTCACAAACAAATAAACAACTTTTCGGCAAACTTTGACCCTTTAATTGTAAGTGGATTAAATTTTTTTGGCTACCTTTTGAAACTCGAAACTCTGGACAGGAAATCTCACGCGTGCCAAGACAAATGTAGCGTTCACTGGAGCGGATGAAGTTGGAGTATATTATCCAAAAATGCGGTTTGGCGTTCCTTTGAATTAAGGTATCGATTTAGCCTCAGACAGGCCAAGTGGCCAAGTCGGACGGTCGGTTGGTCATCTTGGCTCAGCATTCGTCACTCAGTCATTTTCATTCATTGTTGGCGCGCGCTCATTGTTGGTGTGAAATTTAGCACAACATCAGCAACTGCAACTGCAACGGCAGCAACATCAGCAGCCGCAGCAGCAACATCAACAAGTGACTGCGGTTGCAATGAATCCGCATAACAGACATACAACCGAGACTTGCCGAGGCTTTTAAAATGCGGTAAAATATTTCTCTTCTTAGCCTGCCCCTCGTTGTTGTTGTTGTTGTTGGGTTGTTGCAGCACAAAAATACTTTTTAAATGCGCTGAAGCGTCAATGCATGTGATACGCTCAAGGATCAAGTGTTTTTGTGTTTGTTTGGGTTTATTTTGTATTTTTTTATAAATGTTAATTCACAAATAATTGTAGGCAAGAAGTTTCGTCACTCTTCTACCTTGTTGCTGAATTGCTTAATCGGCGCCAATCAGACGAGAGAGAGAACACTAAGGTTGGGTCGTTGCGTCTAGACGACCGAAGATTGCATAAGGCAACGGCAGAAGCATAAAGTTTAATTGAAAATTTATGGCACTTTCATTAAAATGAAGTGAAGAAATAAGAGAAAGAAGAAGTTGATGTCACTTCACAGAAGAATATATTCTGAAGTTAACAATTTGAGTTATAAATTCTAAGCGCAAAAGCGCCAAAATATTACGCACACACACACTTGTGCTGGAGACATCTCCCCAATTCATTATATAATGAAGCACGCGGACTTCCCACACGGGACAAAAACCACATTGACTTTTACTACCCACAGATATTGCTTTGCGAGCGCAACAAAAACAACAATAAAAAGTAAGAGCAATCGATGTTTTGCTTGGCTTATTTCCTGCCCACAATAAAATCAAATGTTGAAATCAACTCAATTTTTACACAAAAATTTATTAAATAAAATATTTATTTGCATGTTTGGGTAGATTCTAGTTGCTAATTTTGTTTGCTGAAGTTTAATTGAAAGTATATAGGTATAAAAAAATAAAGGAGGTGTCGATGAATTCAGAGCATTCGTTCTCAAAAGTACGGTAAAAGCGACAATTCTTGATCCAACAGTGAATTTTGCATCCCGACATTCTTGACTCTAAAGTTTTAGTACTTAATCCAAAAAAGTATTTGAAGAGGGGAGTTGGGCGACCCCGACCGAGCGACGACCCACTTTTTTTTTTTGAAGCTGTGTTTGATTTTGAGATAGCCACAGAGATAACAATGTTTTTGACTTACTTAACTGGGACTAGAGCTCGGTACCTTGAAGACTAAAACTCACACACTGTGGACGGACAGCTTAGCTCACTCGACTACTCTCCATAAGCTACAAATCGCGGCAAAACCATAATTTAGAATGAGAACGCAGTTGGTATTTTGCTGGCCAGCAAGTGCTCGACCGGGTGGTCAAGTGCTCGCTTAGAAAACGAGGAGGCCGTGGATTAAGGAGCATAGTTTTTACTTTTATTTAATGCTTTTTTATTTATTTGTATTTTTAGTTGAGGTGTTTTCAACATTGTCTTTATTTTATACTATCTTTTAATCAATTACTTTTTCTCACTCGAAATGTTCAATTAACGGCCGACTGCTCACATCTGACAACGACAGACTGCGCATGCGCCCTCTCTCTCTCTCTGTGAGAGCGCGTCCAACGCTATTCTCTCAAAGTTTACTTCCCCTCACGCCCCTTGCATCAGGGCGTGAACTCCTCGCGATTTTAGAGGGTTTTGCAGTCCTGATTAGAATCAAACATATGTCTCTCGCCCACTGAGAGAACTTAACGAAGATTGCTTCATCGTGTAAATCCCGTCTTACTAACTTAAAAATTACACTTTTACGAAAAAAATAGCATATTGTTAAAGAAAATCTACGCCTAAATACCGTAGCTGGATCAAGTTAAGTGGAGAAACTAACAGTCTAATTTGCATATTTGATGTGTTTAGAGAACAACATTTCATTCTAAAATATCTCATAAATACGACATTTTGTATGTTTTATGTACATTTTTCTACTCACACTGACACTAGCCGAACGCATGACAAGGCTTGATAGCTTTTCAGTCGCTGGCCAGCGGTCGATGAGGTGGATTGCGACACTTTATTTTCGCATTACAATACACTGTCACTTTTTTTGCCTCGCTCTTCTTGACAAATCCTGCTATAGAACGTCTGTAAACCACAGACCCAAGCCAATTTGCATTCACGAGCAGTTTGCATCCCTGATTTTAGGACCTTCAAACCCAACTCCAAACCATTTTTTTTTTAAATCAGTCTTCGTAACGCCAAATAATTGGATAAAGTGAAAGACAGCCGTGAGATATGGGCCATGTGTTCTCTCAAGAAATGTTTTATTTCGTAATGAATTAGAATAATATCCAAGAAATTAATTTGCATCTCTAAACCATTTCCCTAGATCATTATCAACTTTAACCTAAAACATTTCAAAAGAGTTGGCATAATTTTATAACAAACATTTTAATAAATCTCATCTATGAGGCAATCAGTCCAAAAAAAAAGCAACAAAAAAATTAAAAACCGAAAGATTCTCAGCCATAAAATGGGCAGTCAAGCGAAGCTGCGCCTCTGCCTTCCGCCTCTAAATAAGTAAATCGGATAGAAAACTTACAGTTTTCCAACCGAAAGTTTGCCTCGGCCATGCTTCAGTGATTGGGCGTGGTTCGGCGCTAGAAGATACTCGTACTCTCTGGTGGGGAGGGGCAAAAAAAATAAAAAGGAAGGTCGTTGAGATTTTTCATAGTGGATAGCAAAGAATTTTGATTAACTTGGAAAATCATTGGAGTAAGTCCAAATGATGGGGCACCGGGGTCGGTGGTGGCAGGGGGCAGTGGGTACGCATTATTTGTTTTTGCATTGCCCGGCCAATAATTGCTTAACTAAATGTGAATCCTGAAAGGCCAAAAGCGAGCCTCGTTAAGGTCCGCGCCGGAGACCAAGTCGCCGACTCGGGGGCTTTTAAATAATCACAAAGGCAAAAACAATACACAAACAGCGCAAACAGACGCAGAAGAAAGAACAGAACCACAAAAAAAGCTCACAAATTGTCATTTCTTAACCTTTTCAGATTGCGAAGGCGGAGAGGGAGAGAAGGCCAGGCCAGGCCCAGAAGTTGCCGACGCTCGCACAATGTGCACACGCGGCTTTAAGAAATGCCGAATTCCAGAAGCTGCAGTACAATCAGTTGAATTAAAAAACGAGCACACGGGACAGAAGACGACGACGACGGCGACGACGATTGGGACTTGGACCTGGCTCTGGCAACGATATCATCGCGCGCAGCCGCAGCTGCCTAGGAAATTAAGAGGACATTGTGGCGGCATGCGGTTAGAACTTGCTGGCGGCGGCTTAAACACAAAATCCACAAACCAAGCCAAAGATTCTTTGCGTGGCTGCGTTGTTGGTGGCTTTTGGACACAACTGGCCACTGGCTGACAGAGGTCGCCCTCGTACGTAATCGACGAGCATTGCAAATGCTTTTGTGGTCGGTCGGTCGGTCGCCTCCTGCGTCTTGTGCTGCGCACGTGGCCAACTTGGTGACGCGTCTCTGCTTCCAGAAAACAGCAAACAGCGGGCCGCAAATCATTGAAATGTCGTTAGAGGTTCCCGGCACGCGGCCGCTCGATAGTCAGCCGAACCGCAAAATGCTTTTAATTTCTCAAACTGATATGTGTACTTAGTGTGTGTCTACCAGGAGCAGCAGCCAGAAGTCACAAGGAGCAGCCTTAGAGGTGGCATTGGGTTAACCACAATGAATCAGCTGGGTAATAAGTGTGGCTTAAGGAATATTAAAGGGGTATTTTATATTCCGATTTTTAAAGGAAGAAATATTAAATTTAGATCGCTGGAAGGTTTACTCTGAAGATAGAAGAAGAAGCAACAAAAGAAGCAGGCTTTCATTAATTTTTTTAGATAGTTAAGAAAAGTACCTCAATTCTTTATATTTTAGACGACGATTGTGAAATACCAAAGACTTATCAGAGTTTTTAATTTTTTCTTCAATGAAGATTTTATCTCGCAACATCAAACTAAAAAGTAATGCTTGTTAGTCAAACTACGAACTCTTACAGTGGCTGGATGTACATAAAGTGATTTTCCCGTAATTCTGTGACGAATTTAGAAATTGGTAAAGAAATTTAATTTGCATTTTAGTCTTTAATTAATTTATTAAGAATTTTGTTCTAAAGATATTGGCTGTGCAAACGAAAACGAAGAGTGAAACCAAAAAGCCAGTCTCTCTCATTTTCGACTGTTTCATTTTGCTTTGCTTGGAGTTCTGGTTTCTTTTTTGTGTATCTAGTGCCATCGCGTAGGTCAGTGGTTTGCAAAAAGTAAAAAGAGAGCAATTCGTTTCGGAATTGAGAACATTAAACGAAACTGAAGAGGAATTGAGTTTGATTTAATTTTCAAAAAGTTGTGGAATTGAGAACATGCCTAATAATCTAAAAATGAAAAGTAAAAATAATTGTATTCTTTTTTCATTGAGTCTTCAAAAACTTCACAAAATTTGTCCCTTTATACAAGAATGATTTCTTATTTTTGGCAAATATTGATATTCGGTTCTTAACGTTTCCTGGCCTTTTTTAGCCCCTCAAAATATAAGAGTTTATAAATTGCTTAATATCCGACTCCCAATTTATCAGTTGACCGGGATTTGGTTCTTTGATCTATTTTCTTATGCTGGTAAACCAAAACCAAGTCGCGGAAAGACAGGTCGTAATGCAGTTTGTTTCATCTCTTATAATATCCCGTGTAAGAACTATCATTCCTTTTGTGTGCCAAAGCTTTGCCTATGACTTTGTCGATTGATAGAACCATCATTGCCTTCTATGGAGCAGTCCACTAATATAATTGCTTTTTTGTCTATGGTGCGAAATGATAGGGCTTAATCAAAGTCTAATAACGTCCAAAAACTGATTAAAAAGTGAAAGCCTTATCCGCTTGATCCATAAGGTTATCAGTTACGGCTTCCCTTAAGTTAGTTATTTATCGTTTAATTTGTTTGCTCCTATGGATCTCTAAAATTTTGTAGAAGGTTTGGTTCGGACGTTCGAATCATTCATGAAGTCGGTTTGTAAACTTATCGAACCGAAGGTTTTAATTTGAACTAAAGCTTATAGCTTTTTAGTTCGTTTAAAATTTTTCTCTATTTTTGGTGAATCTAAACGAATCGATTAAAATGCTCGGCTCTAAAATGGTTGAGGTCAAAGGGAACATATTCATTATTGTTTTCCGGTATAAAAGAAAACTATTAAATGCGACCACTCCCTGAATAATGCACAGAAAACTATATAAACTAAACAATACCCTTATTCAAACTGATACGGTTCGATTCGGTTTAGGGAGGTTTTATGTTTTCAGCGATTAGTTCCTGGTCCAACCAAATCCCTTTACGGAGTTCGGTCCTGGAGAGAAAAGTAATAGCCGTTGTACATAATTTTAAATAAATCGTGAGAGTGATAATAGAATTGGAAAACTTGTGGACCAGGTTTCTTTCCACAATTAACAATTACCATAGGAATTAGCTGTGCGAGCTATCGGCTTTTTGCTTCTCATTTTAGTTCAGTGAGGAGGATGATGTCACCAAAGGCATAATCAAAATTCACATACTTAGCCTCTAGTCTTGTTATAAAGTTTTTTTTTTTATGTACCAAAATTATGATAGGGAGTTATGTTTGTAGGTGAAAGTGCAAGTTAGTTTTGAAAGGTTTTCTTTTCTGACTTGGTCTCCTCTTAAATAACATATATTCAATTAGATCTTGCAATGCTCGTGTCATTTGTGCATAGTTTGGTTTGTCAATTTATTATCAGAAAGACGCTAGCAAATGCTGTAAATTCATTTGGAAAGATGAGTTTCAGTTCGAGAGTGGTTCCATTCACCCACAAAAAAAATTTAACTATGGCCACTAAAATTAACTGCGATTAATAAATTTGCTAATACAAATGGATGATAAGGAATATAGCCTAAAGTATGATTTGATGCAATAGATTTTCGTTTGCCCACACTGCGGTAGGCATTCATATTGGAATTTTCAGTGTGACCATCCAAAGTTCGATTAAGTATACATTGAACTTGTTTTAGTATTTAAACAAAAAATTTCGACATATAGCTAATCGCAAATTAGTGGTGCGATTTGTTCTGAGAAGCAAAGCAGTGGTGAACGACCCTTTCATTTTGATTTGCTTTCAATTGGCCAATTTAAACATTGGCGGGTAAACAAAAATGAAAATGAAATTGTTAAATTGAATTTTCCAATCTTCTTGAACAATAGAGTGGCAGAATCTGTAGTTCTAAGAAGTTTGTAACTTTATTAAGGTGAATTCAATTAATTATTTATTTGTTTATGTCCACAGAAGTGACATGAATTTGACAGATCCAAGAGGAAGAGGCAGGATAAAATAGTGGAAGAATTTGTAACCTCGAACCTCTAGAGAGCTGTGCAATATAAGCCGAATCTCTGACCACCAAGCACAAGTCCAGCACTTGACTCTTCATAGGCCGGGCTTGTGCAGTCTGATGAATAAATAATAATCTTTAATTGCAAAATTTGAATGAAATAACTACACTTCTTTATATTTAAATCACCAACAACACCATGGCGCGGAGCCTCCGAGACGCGATCAACTTCGTTTCGCGAATTAACCTCCTGGACATCAGCTTTCGAATCAAATCGAAAGCAAATCAAAAGCAAATCACTTTCAGGAATACCACTATTATATGCCCACAGATTTAATAAGCCTTATTTTCGGAGCGACGAATATCCACGAGTAATTCCAGAGACATCATTTCATGCACAAGAATTCACTTTTTTGGTCAGCTTTGAAGCTATCTCTTTTTAAATAAGTCATTAGCGAGCGCTAATAGATTGAGATTAAAGACATAGGTTTTCAACATTAATTAATTAAATTGGACCAGCCAATTGAGGTTTTCTCTGGGTTTATGTGACTAGGAAAAACATTATATAGCTTATTTTTGTTATCTTTGTTGTTTAATTGTTTTTTAAAAATTTTGTAATTTCAGTTCGAAAAAAATATTTCTTTCTTTTTAAAGTATTAATTGACTGAAGTTTCCGCCAAAAGGCATTGAATGCAGTCTTTAAGAGAAAAAATACTTTATTTAAGTACAATGTACATGTTATAAATTGTTGGTCACACTAAAAATTTCAATCTGGAATGTTCCCGGTTTTAAAAGGTTTTAAGGTTTTTAAGCCCGAAAGTTGCTTTTAGCTTGAAAATTATATTGGTTTTCATTTGACACTCTTGTTTCTTAGAAATCGCAATTCTAAAGCTGCCCTTACACTTGTCACTTGGATGGTCACACTAAAGAGAATCTCTGACGATAGTGTAATAGCAAATCTAGTATTTCAAAATATTTCATAAAATTAAGTCTTCTTTTATGAAGCAGAACAGGTTCTATTTGATAAGAGATTCTCTTCAGACAAGATTGATAACCGACTAATTAGGGATATATGAAAAGTGTAAAGGCAGCTTTAGCAATTTCGATTAATCGAATTCGGAACCGATCAATTTTCTGGATATGAAATCTGACGCAGAAATTTGTTATGTTATTTGCATTTCACTGAGATTTGGGAGGCATAAGGAATTAGTTAATAAGGCATTGGCTGCTCATCGTTGGTATTCCCGTATACTCTACCCAGCGGCGCAAAGCTCAACGTGTTCTGTCGAAAATATGCATTACTCCTGACGAAAGAGTAATGCACTATAACCGTTGCTTTTTGTTAGAGAGTTACTAATCGAAGAGATGGTAATCGAAACAGACCACGAACATTATGCAAATATACGCATTCGTAATGGAAATCCCATGACTGCTCGACTCTAGCATTCATCCTTTATTCCTAGTAAGGCAGGCTGACAAAGTAAAACAGATTGTATGGGATTATTTCTCTCATTCTGATGGCAAGTTAACGGAGGAGTTGTCCATTTTATAATGACAATTTGCTCGATGGATCTATTATGAATTTCAGTGAAGTAATTACGGATTTATCTCTGTATAATTTAAAAGTTTGCGATTTTAGTTTTATGTAAAAAAGGGGAAGACCCACTTATGCTTTTGTTATACACCAAACAATTGCCGAATTTTTAAAGAAAAATCTTACACATATGAGATTGATTTATAATTTGGAAAAGTAAATGTAACAAAAACCTCCAAAAATATGTAAGACTGTACAAGGAAATAAACATGTCATAAATCAAAATGTTAGAATCTGTTCTTACCAAGTATTTAATAAAACCTAAAAGCCAAACAACTTGCAACATTTTGTTTTTACTTTTATTTTTGCTGGGATCGTGGGCGGTTTCGAGATGATGCGCAGGTGAGCGTAACCATAGAAGGTAATGTACTATATAGTCAAAAACACCCGCGCAGATAGCTCTGTGTGTGTGTGTGTGTGTGCCGATATACATAATGTAAGACAGAAAAGTTGCCAAACTAGAGGCAACCGCGCGCCGCAGCCCACTGCAAGTTGACAATTAACCTTGGCTGGACAAAGAGTTGGCGGGCAGCAAACGACCTACAGCAGCAATAACAGACAAGCTTTGGCGTTTTATCAGTCAAGTCAGCTGGCTACCAGCAACGACAAACGATGATGACGTTCCTGACCCGAACCGGCGTTGGTGGTTGACACCCACAACTTATTTTTTTTTTTTTTTGCTGGTTGGCTTTCATTCATCGTCTTGGAAAACTGAATGAAACACGACAGCTGGCTGGAAGATTGAAGTTGAAAGAGCTGGCTGGCCTACGCGACGCGGCATTGAAACGCGATTTGCATGGCAAGAAGAAGCTGATGGTGCATGACGATGATTTGAGGCAATTGTTGGGTGATCGATTTATGAACTCGTCGCCCGAAATGACGTCACAAGCGAAACCCACCTAAGCGGAAGCTCTTTTACAAGAGCTCGACTCGACAACCCACTAGATCAGTATACATTTTTTCTTTCAGTGTGTGTGTAGGCTTTAGCCTTGCTCTTGAATAGCTGGTAGGGAAACTGGTCAGGATTTTTGTGTTTGTTTATTAATTGTATAA
The DNA here is from genome assembly GCA_018904275.1 of Lordiphosa clarofinis. Classification (NCBI taxonomy): domain Eukaryota; kingdom Metazoa; phylum Arthropoda; class Insecta; order Diptera; family Drosophilidae; genus Lordiphosa; species Lordiphosa clarofinis. The sequence goes on from JAEIGQ010000011.1 coordinate 4,796,094, forward strand.
GATTGCGCTAATATATTTATATATATATTTTGTATGTAATCATAATAATAGTAAAAATAATATAATATTAAAATGTGTTTTGTTTTGTTTTGCAAAATTGCACGATTATTTGTTTAAAAATACGAATTTAATTTCTGTTTGACAGAAATCGCGTTTTAAATTTAAACTTTAAATCATAAACTAAAATAAAATATAAACGTTGTCTAAACAAAAGCTTTGAGCTGCTTGGTAAATTTGGTTTTTGTTTTTTGTCGTTTGTTTAAAATATACAATAAATATTAGTAGAGAGCAACACGCACAGGCAGCTCAAAGGGTGAGTAAATTTGTTTTTAATATTTTTTAAAGCAAATCAAAATACGCTAAAAGCCAAATAAACATTTAACACTATTAATTTATAAATAAATGTAGGCTTATTAAGAATAGAGTTGCAACGTTTCTTTTCTACAGAGAGCACGCTCATTTGCCCGGCCAGAAAAACGCCTTAAAATCAGAAATAATTCTAGAATTCGCTAACAAACTTAGAAAATAGTTTACATTAGATTTCTGTAGACTCTGTTTAGCAAAATCTTTAATTGTTATTGCACTTATGCTTAGGAAACTAACTAAAGCAGTCTCGGCTGTGTCTTCTGTATGTAAGTATGTACGCATGTATGTATGTAGGTTGTTCTTGCTATAGAATGGCACTGGGTTAAGATGATGACAACATTTTGTTCTTTTTTTCATATATTGCTATGGGCGGGGGGATATACTATGTTAATATAGTACAAATATGGCTACTCATCTGAGAGCTTAAGTTGTTGTTTTTGTGTTTACTATGGCACAGTTGCCTTTAAGTGTTTATAAAGAAAGTTTTGACTAGTATATAAAAAAACACACACGCCCACTTCGGCTTAAATAAAACACAAAACAAAACGAGCGGCGAGATCGTATTGTGGCCATTTCAGAGCCAGATGCTGCACTTTGGATCTGCTAAAAAAAACTGCCTGTCTAACTAAAGAGAAGAGTGATTGGGTTTTTATAACTTGTCCTATCCTGGTAGTTAGCTATCCTAATTCTAATTCTAGCGCTGCGCATGCGTATGCGACATGTGCGAGTGTGTGGAGTGCGGCGGCGGCACATGCGTCACATGCGCATGATGCGCGTGTCCACCATAGGCCTGGGCATGCGACAATGGTGATGCCTGTCCCCCACTATAACCCGATTGCATTAAACTCTGCTCTAGACTGTAATGTGAGGGTGGCGCTGGCGGGTGACCTAAATGAGCGTGCCCATGATGACCATAAATCAATTGTCTTACTTTGGAGTCCTCATCGGCGATGTTGTAGCTCAGCTCCGTCTCTTCGAAACCCGTGGCCGACATGCGTTGATCGCCGCCGCCCACACTGGGCGGATCCGGTGAATTGAGGCAGGTCTGTATCAGTTGCTTGCCCGCCTCCGAGGTGATCATCGGTTGCAATTTGCGCGTGGCAAATGTGTAGACATGACCCGTCTCGCTGGCAACCAGCAGCATTACCTGCGTCCCAGTCAGCGTCGACAGCTCGTAGGCCTGAAATAAGCAAAAACGTGTGTTAAGTACTCCGTTTGGTATCTTTGATATCGTTGTTTGGTTGGGAAGTAGCAGCCTGAGGCTGTCGGAGCGTGTTGCCCAAGCGGCACATACATAAATTTCCCCCTCAAGTAAACTATGCGATTATGTTGCTGCGATAACAGAAGGCAGGCAAATAAACGGAGGTGATTTTCCGCTAAACTATTCGAGATGAGAGCGTGCGAACAGAATGGCTAGAGGTGTGTCAAATAATAGGTAATTTAAAAATACTTTAATTTAACATAATAAATATGAGGAAAGATAGAGAGGGAAACGCGTTTAGATTTAAAAGACTATAAGGCCTGTTCCCGTTTCCGAATCCGATTGATCGAAATAAGAAACTATCAAGGAAATTGACCGAATATTTTTGACATAAAAAAGGATCGAATGATGGTAAGTGGGATTTTTAAGATGAAAACCTGAACAGCACTTTTTTGGAAGCAAGACCATTTAACAATTCCGACTCGCATGATTTGATCGAAATAGAAAACGGAAAGAGGTCTGAATAAAAAATTATGGGGGGGCTTTAAATTTTCATTATTAATTGTTTGGGTTTTGGAAAATGATTTGAAACCATTTTAGTTAGAGCAAAATATATGCTAATTCCAAAATGATTTTAACGGGACTGCAAATAACAGTTATGGACAAAAAAAAATAATAAAAATTTATTTAATCTTTAGGACCAATATGACAAGGAGGGCCCCAGAATTAATTTTTTGGTCAGCTATTTAAAATGGGCATAAATTTATATATCCAATTTTTATCGAAAAAATTATTTTTAATTTTTTTTTTTAATTTTTATGTAAACATTTTTTGAAAAATTTTTTCAATTTTTACAATAAAATTGAATATTATTTTATTTTTATTTTTAAAATAAAATCAAACATTTTTATTCATAAAAATTAAAAATAACGTTATCCAACTTTTATTATAAAAATTAAAAAAAAAAAACCAAATCTTTTTAGGCCAATTACAAATATTTTTACATGTGCTATGGGTCCAGTAGATACACATTCTAACGTCCTGGAGCATTCCAGGTCTTTCGCGTTTATTTCTCTCGTATGAAGCCTGAGCGCCTTTTTTAGAACACCAAAACAAACGTATAACTTGACTTTTGTTAACGAGCCACTCTAGCCCATACTCTCGCATAGTTGTAGAGAACCGAGTTCAAATCCTGTAATGGGAGAAAGGTTTTTTTTTTTTATTTTCTCTTAGTTAAATAACTAAGTTTAAAGTAGGCCATGAAATTAATTTCTTTGGCTATTGTGTTCATGTTGTAAACTTAATATAAAAAAAAACCTTTTCCCCATTACAGGATTCGAACTCGGTTCTCTACAACTATGCGCTAGCTCCAGTACCGCTGGGCTATATGCTTCGATAGTGGCTCGTTAACAAAAGTCACCCAAAGGTTACTACAATAAGGTTTAAGTTTTTCGGTGTTCATAATAAAAACTAAGCAGGCGCATAGATTTTCTCAGGCTTTCATACGAGAGAAATAAACGCGAAATAAGTACCTTTGGAATGCTTCCAGGACCGTCTAGACATGTGTATACATACTTGGTGACCCATAGATCACATATATGTAAAAATATTTGTAATTGGCCGCTTGGTTAAAAAGTTATTTGAGTTTAATTTTTATTTTAATTTTTATAATAAAAATTGTTGGATAACTGTTATTTTTAATTTTTATGAATAAAAATTGTTTGATAATTTTTATTTTAAAAATTAAAAATAAAAATTAAAATTAAATTCAATTTTTATTGTAAAAATTGAAAACAATTTTTTTCAAAAAAATTTTTACATAAAAATTAAAAAAATATAAATTAAAATAAATTTTTTTCAAAAAAATTTCGAAATAACTCTTATTTTGTAATTTTTATAAAAAAAATTATAACAGTTACGGTCCCTGTTTAAAACAAATGAATTGTAACATAAGTAAATTAAATGCGTCTCCATTCCTTTCATGAAGGCAAATCAAAATATTGAAATTTTAGTTTGAGAACATTTGCTATTTTAAAGTGTTCCTGAGGTGAAGAGACCAACAAGAATTAACAAAAGTCCAGTGCGATCTTATTTTACATACTCGTTTCCACACACATAACATGGAAAGGTTTGAGGGAATGAGAAGGGAGAATTCCTACTTTATGACCCTAAAATCGAGCAATATTTTAAATAATTATTGAAAGCTAGGTTTTACGAGAGGTTTCCTACAACACAGACTGAATGCATAAAATTTTTCAACATATTTTGTGGGTGATGGAAATTAGACCGCGTGAATTTAGACCGCCGTCGGCGGTCTAGTTTCATTTTGCAAAATGAAATAAGGCCGCGCGGGCTAATTTTATTTTGAGCTGGCGGTTTAAATTCATTTTGCAGAATGAAATTAGGCCGCCATACAAAATGCACCGCGGTCTAAATTCACGCGGTCTAATTTCACAGAGCCATATTTTGTCAACAACTTGGTTGGAGTAACTAACTCGGCCGATTTCAATTACTGTTATACAATACAGGATCCGATTCCTGTACAGTTAAAAAATTAAACATTAGGCCAATATAAATGCCTTGACCGAATCCGAAAATGAAATCTGTTTGAATCCCTGCTTCACGTCTCCCAACTCAGCGTTTATTAATACAATACGGTTTCACACAGATTTGCTAGATTTGGTCGTTTGTACTTTAAACTCTATGTTAATAAGATTGTTTGGAAACTGACACTTATATCTACGGTTTCAGAAAAAATGGAATTGCTCAAGCAGTTGAAACCGACCGCTCAATGCCAAGTGGATATGAAGAATGAACCACAGATTTCCTTTCACCTTCCATTTAAATTTGTAAAATGGCCAATTCAAACGTTTATACGAAAACCGAAGTGGAATTGAAAACAGACTTGTATATCTTTTAGCTGCCATAGGAAACATCGGTCTGAAAATGTGTCTTAAGGGGATTTCATGGCGGCCATGAAATCTCCAGTTTCTGAACCGATTTTGATGATTCAAACTGAAATCGAAACAGATTGGGATTACCAAGCGGTCATAGCAGTTCTGTAATGAGGTACCTTCTGCCAACACATTGAGGATAGGCGTAGACTGCTGAAGATTGAATTCGTATTCATGAAATAGCGCTATACAGTCAACCAGCCTCATTTGTGGTGTGTGCGTTTCTTGTTTTAGAACAGTTATGGCAAAATAATAACTAAATGACAGAGAGGCTACTAAAAAAGTTCTACGATTAGTAAACAACAAAAAAGGGCCCAAATTCTAGTTTTAGTTTTTCAAAAAGAATCACAAAATTTTGTTCGGGGGTCAGACCAGAATTACATTTATACTGATTATAACCCTGTTTTTAGTTTTTATTTCACACAACCTGGAGACGCGGAATCGTGGCCGCCAGCATTATACCTATTTTTTTGAGATCTGAAACAAACTTGATCTGCGTACGGCCTATACCTATGTACATGCAAAAATTTGTATCTCCATCTCTTATAGTCTCCGACGGACGGACGGACGGACGGACAGACGGACATGGCTAAATCGACTCGGCTGTTGATGCTGATCAAGAATATATATACTTTATAGGGTCGGAAATGCTTCCTTCTCCCTTTTACCCATTTTCAATGGGTACAGGTTATAAAAACAGAATTGGAAAAACTCTTTGCGGTTTCAAATGAGAAATCAAATCAAAAAACAGCCTCGACATGGAGAATACCCTCCAAATTAGGAAAAATGTTTGATTTAAATGGTGGTGTTCTGAAACTCTGATATATTAAAACGGTCGAAGAAATCTGGGCCTTATCGTTTTTAATATTTCCTTTTTCAAATTTCTGAATACCTGCCTTCGATTACAGGCATATTAAGTGATCGGTGGGCAATTGCATGAGTTGTCCAGGATCACATGCTTAAAAATGGTTTGCATTTTATCCTTAAAGGCTACATCAATCCGGTATCTCTATGGATCAATGTGCACTCTCTTGTAGAGGGCCGATCTACGAAAACTAAGTAAGCCGAAATTAGTTTAAAACTTATTCGGTACCAAGTACCAAGTACCGAAACGACTTGCTTTGTGGTTTCTGATTTGGTTCAGCACTTTTGAAAGGACACCGGTTTGGTTGCGGTTTATCAAATAGAATTAGCGGTCCTGATTTGAATCAAAAATGGTTGCATATCTCGAGAAAAAAAATTTTTTTACTGGTCCAAAAGAATTCAATTGTAATGCAAAAATGTTGAGTTTTCATTATGAATTGTATTATAAAGTATAATGACAATTGAGCGTGCCTGAAATTTGGTGCTATTTTAATCTATACATATCTACTCTGAGTTGCCTATTGTAGAAACGCTCTTAGAGTGGCGGAGGAATTAAGGATGATTTGATTTCCTTGCCTATCGAAACCTTTATCTTACGTAGACAGGCACACCCGCAAGAGGGCTACAAACTTTAAAAAATAATTGAACATTTTTCCAAATTTTAAACGTGAAAGTATGGACATATACAAAGTGGCTAAACTAAACTAAGGAATTAAGAAAATATGGATCAAAATTTAAGGATGCCTCAGTAGAAGTAATAAACTCAGCATCCGTGATATGAAATTCGATTCTCAGAATATCACTATCGCACAAACAATCCTCACCACGATCTTTTACAGCCCTGTTCCCGTTTTCGATTCCGGTTAAATCATGCGGAATCGGAAATTTTAAATGTGCTCGCTACCAAAAAACCGACTGTGTTATTCGGCTTTTAACTTCAACCCACTTAACCCACTTGATGACAAAAAGATTCGCCAGAATTCTTTAATTGTCTCCTCATCAATCGAATTCGGAAAATGGAACAGAGGCCTGTATTTCTTTATGATTTCAATTTAAGTCGAAGACTGAGCAAAAAGATCAATATTTTTCTTTATTCTATAAATCTCTACTACAGCGCTTTTAGATGTTTCTTATAAGAAGCTAAAAATAAGTCCTTGGTGGTAGAATATTTAAGTCAGATCAGTTTTTAAATATTACATTTAAATATGTCTTATCAAGCACCGTTAAATACAGCTCAGTTTTGTTTAAATAGTTTAGTTAACATCAAGCTATTGATTAAAGGTTGAAGTCGATTGGATAAAAAAAAACAAAAGAATAAAAGCCGCAAATCGATTTTAAGTTATATTAAGCAATATTATAATATTTAGTCTTTAATTTTTAACATTTATTTTAAAGTCAAAAATATCCATTATTTTAATTTTCGCCGGCTTTTCAGCACAACTTTTGAAACGACAAACAGCAATCAGCTCGATTTGCAACGGAATTGTCAACAGGTCTGAAAAATCTTTCTTTCCAAAAATTGTGAGAGTCTTCTTCGTTGGCCAGGTATTTCTGTGAAGTTATTCGTATGTCTAGGGTGACTTTCTTAGAACAGACCAATCTTTCTTGAGCATGGTGACAGGTTTTAACAACTTTTAGTATTCGGAAATAAGCTATGTACAAATTAGATAGCAACATAGCTTGCTTTTTGTAAGGTTCTGCATCAAATTCCGATTTCCAACTAAATAAAGCAATTCCCAAACGAAAGACTTCTGCTAACCTGTAGTGAACCTCGCTAATCTAATGATAGAACCGAAACAAGGAGGCCAACACCCACGCCACAACAGAATCACGTTACCATCTCAATCCGAAATTCTCCCCAGGCCATTCAGGCGTTAGACGGTAGCCTAAGCTGGCCTATCAACAGCTCGTAATTACTATAAAGCGATAAAGTTTGCCTGGCTGTCTGGCCCGACGATCGTCGTCTTTGGCTGGCGTGCTACAGAAATCGCATAAATAACAACCGGCAAGAGCAAGAGCAGACGCTAAAGCAAAAGGCAACATTTATTAATATTAATGAAATTGTTGGACACCGAGTTTTGGCTGGTGGCTACATCGATTGCCTGCCAATTTTATGTGTAACATGTGTAAATGCAAACAATTGACACGAAGAGGAGACTGGGAGTAGGTGTCTCTAGGCCTAGGGAAACAATTCATGTCAATTTGAATTTCTTTCCAACAGAGACAAAAGGACAAGCGAGGGCCAGGCCAAGGGCTGGGCATGGTGACAGGACAAGGCAGCCCCAGAGACCGCGACCAGAGTCATTTGTTAGAAGGCGATTGTTGGCTTGTTCTGGGTTGCCTGCTGCTCGCTTGCATGTTGGCCCAAAAGGCAAAGCCGACGACGACGACGACGTGGGCAACCAGCCAGCCAAGCAGGAGCCTGCCATACGGCTTATCTGTGCACAATCTGCCGCTGGCTGTTTGGGTATCAATACGCTTCCGTGCTCCGGCTCCCAAAACAATTCCCAAGTTCTCGTGATTTCAATTTAACACCTTTTGGCGGCACCTTTTGGGCGGCTTGTCCATTGTTTACATGTGCATAATGCAGCAGCATTTGGAGGAGATCGATCTTCCCTTGGCCGCCGCTTCGCCGCAGCCGCCGCGGCCTACGCAATTAGGTTAAGACTACAAAATGAGATCACTCGTTGAGACATTAGCTCACATTTCCCCGATTTGACCCTATTTGGCGCTTCTAACCCACGCCAAGCGAAATCTAGCTAAAAATTACCAAAATTGGTCAATGGCCAGGCCGAGCTCGTGGCGGCGTCTGGTCAAGTTCATTGGCCGCAATTTGTAGCGCCAAGCCAAACCGAAATTCACCATTGTCTTGCCTGTCAACTGTCCAATGGGCTGGCATTGGAGACATTGGAAATCGATGAGGGCCCCCACATCAAAGTCAACAATAACAAAAGTTTGTCTCCTCTTCTGTCCGCCAGGCGCAAGCCTGTCATAAGTAGCAACAAGAAAAAATAAAATAAAATCCAGAGAAGAACAGGAGTAAAAGGAGCTCATGTCTCTGGGGTCAAATATTTTGTAAAGCAAAATACTCTACAGGAAAAAGAGAGTTGAGGGATTTTCAAGAAGGATTTTCGGAGAGTATATCAAACTTCGTTGTACATTTTGTCACCTGCTTGGGCTGAGTTATTTAGAGTTAAAAACGTTTTTGCTTGGGTCAAATATTTCTTCAGATGTTTGTTTTTTTTCCCATTTTTTGGTTGCCGTTGCATAAGATCGTGCTGAGATCGTGATTTAAGGCTGCGACAGCGATTTTTGATTTTGATCGGCATTGTGATCGCTGGGCTGAGGCCAAAGAAGTCTATTTAGAAAATGTTAAGCATTTCATATGCAGGCGGGCAGGCGGGCAGGCGGCAGGCAACCCGGCAGCATTATGTAAGTTTGCGTGTGAAAATTGGTCATTTGAAAATGCCAATGGAACCCAAGGAGCACGCAACTGGACTGCACCGGAGAAGACTTCTCTTCTTCCACCTACTTTGAATGCAATTGCGGCGGGCAAATTAACATTTTATGAAGCTGAAAACAAAGGGAAATGCGGAATCGTGGCTACCGCGCTTACACAAGCCGCCAAAGCGGCAACAGCAACAACAGTTGGCCAGGACAGGGACAGGCCCCTGTTTCTGTTTTCCAATTGGATGCAGCACGATGCACAGTGGTACAAAATTGGTTTTAAAATAAATCAAACGATACAATCCGACCTCATAAAAAAAACCGTTTTAAAAAAAGATTTAGTTATATGAAAACTTTATAGTTTTTCATATATTTAATATTTGTTATGGTTTTTAAGCTAATAATTCGGATTTACACAAGAGAGCCAAATGAATAATCTATTCCAAAAAATGTGATTTAGCTTGCTGTATAAGAAAATAGGATTTGGTCTGTAATGCTATTTCATGGGTTTCTTGATCTTCTTCTCTCCGAAATGCTATTATTATTTTATTATATTAGCAATTTCTAAGAGATTGGTTAATTAAGAGCTTTCCTCAACTAACGGAAATTTTTAAATGGTTATTGGGAAAAAAGGTTTACATTTTATATGTTCCGAAAATCAGCGTCTTAAATTAATAAAGAGTGCTAAATTTCACGCGCACACATGCGACTGAAAGATGAACTGACGGCAAAACTTAAGACAGTTATACGGGGATGCCACAGAAATCACTAGAGCTTTTCGTTCAATTGATTGTATTGCAATTTAAATTTAAATGCAAACGTTTTTGCCAAAATCTCTAGTGATTTCTGTGGCACTCCCGATAAGTTCAGTTTTGCGGAATCAATCAAGCATGTTTGTTTACATCGGATTGCTGGCGGTCTAAAATATCATGGTCAGCTGTCTGTTCGTCTTTCAGACGCATGCGTGCGCACGCCCTTACCCTTACGGATGATAAAATACAATGTGGTACCCACGATTTGTCTGAATTGATCATTTGACTTCCAAGTCATTTTCGGAGGACGCTTGAACTGATGGTTTAAATGTCTCTCTCTCTCTCTGTATCCGTTCGGTGAATAAAGCATTTTAGATTATTAATTAATTTTAAAGTTTTCATTATTTTTTGAAAAGTGAGTGGAAAGCGCGTGTTTAATTTTTAAACAACTTTCACCATACCATTGAATTCTTAACATCTAAGAGATTTGACTTGTCTTCAGCTTGAAAACCTCCGTCGATCAGTATTAATTTCATTCCAAATATCCCCCAATATTTGTTGAACTCTGTAATTTGTTGATAATTATAATCATAATTGTGCTTGATTTTAAATTAAATGAAGTTTTAATATAAAACTTATGAGCTAAGTGAAAAAAAAAAAAAAAAAATAGTCATTATCTTCAGAGTTTTGTGTTCTGTTGATTAAAAATATTACTTAAACGCCGACTACGACTGGAGGTGAAGTCATTAAGGCGAATTTGATACATATCCTTAGTAAGAGCAAACTTTTATTTGATTTCATTCACTTATTATTGCATCAAACTTGCTACAAAGTCTTATACGCACTCGTAGTAAAGGGCGCTTGAGTAATCTATTTGGGCAGTAAAAGCTAGCTTTATGTTCAAAATTCAATAATGATTATTAATATTGAGTAATAAAATAAAAATCATTGCGGAAATAAATAGATTACCGAAATATAATCATATTTTTGAATGCTAATTATACCCTTGAAAGGGTATTATAATTTTGCCCAGAAGTTTGCAACGCATAGAAATATTCATTTCCGACCCTATAAACTATATTATTCTTGATCAGGGCGACGAGCTGAGTCGATTGAGCTTTGTCCGTCCGTCTGTCTGTCCGTCTCTCTGTCTGTCCGTCTGTCTGTTTCTACCCAAACTAGTCTCTCAGTTTTAAAGCTATCGAGCTGAAACTTTGCACATCTTTCACTGAGTCTACTTTGCTCGACCCGACCGGATCGTGCCCTAGGAACTATCGGTTGAAAAGTGGGTTTTTGAAAGAAAACTTTCTTGTTTTTAATGTAAACGACTTCCGCTTCGGCAATTATTAATTTTATACGCTTTTACTCAGATTTTGAAGTTTTTGTCAAAATCGGATGACTATATCTTATAGCTGCCATAGGAACTATCGGTCGAAAAGTGGGTCTTTGTGAGAAAACTTTTTTGTTTTTAATGTAAACGCCTTCCGCTTTGCCAATTATTAGTTTTATACGCTTTTACACAGATGTGAAAGTTTTGGTCAAAATCGGATGACTATATCTTATAGCTGCCATAGAAACTATCGGTCAAAAAGTGGGTTTTATCAGAAAAATGGTTTGTTTTAATGCTGACGTTCGTAAACTCTGTCTTATTAAAACATTTGCAAGGGTATTAAAACTTCGGCAAAGACGAAGTTAGCTTGGCCTTCTCGTTTTTTTTTTATATGGGTACCAAATTGATAAGTTTTTTGGATAAAAAATAGAGGCAAGCTAACTTCGGCTCGACCGAAGTTTATATACCCTTGGAGCTTGATATGTGCCTGACAGTTTGTATGGCAGCTATACTATATAGTGGTCCGATTTCGAAAAATTTTGGTGAAATTATGTAAAATCATTGAAAACTTATAAATACGAGCGTTGGGAGCGATACCATTGAAAACAAAAAAGTTTTTCTCACTAAGACTTTTTTTCAGACCAAACTTTTGTATGGCAGCTATACTACTTATATAGTTGTCCGATTTTAACATGGCTTGGTGAAATTATGTGAAATCATTAAAAACTTATAAATACGAGCGTTGGGAGCGATAAAATTGAAAACAAAAAAGTTTTTCTCAATAAGACTTTTTTTCAGACCTAACTTTTGTATGGCAGCTATACTATATAGTTGTCTGATTTTGACATGGCTTGGTGAAATTATGTGAAATCATTAAAAACTTATAAATACGAGCGTTGGGAGCGATAGCATTGAAAACAAATAAGTTTTTCTCACTAAAACTAGTTTTTCAACCGATCGTTCCTATGGCAGCTATATGTCATAGTCATCCGATCCGGCCGGTTCCGATAAATGTGCAGCGTATTTGTACCAAAAGACTTCGTGCAAAGTTTGGTTAAGATAGCTTTAAAACTGACGGAGGAGATAGCATAGAAACAGACGGACAGACAGACGGACGGACAGACGGACATGGCTATATCAACTCAGCTCGTCATGCTGATCAAGAATATATATACTTTATGTGGTCGGAGATACTTCCTTCTATGCGTTACAAACATCCGGACAATTTTAATATATCCTCTCCAAGGGTATAAAAATAATAAATATTTACGGTCCCTGATATGTTTACTTGTTTTGTGTTTAGTAGCTTTCTTTAACTTATGTACCATCTTTTACAAAATCTTTTGAAAACCGAAATTGTTAGAATAAACCAGTGGCCGGCATAACACACATGCTCAATTTGACCTTGCGTGTGTGTGTGCAGCCACGCTCATATAGCACTATTTTGTTGCTGCAAAGAGAGCACTGCTGGGCGGGAGGTCGTGGGTTCGTCCCGCCTCTGAACATCTAATATAAAAAGTTTTTCTCTTTCTTTAGAAAATAGCTTTTACACATACGGTCAGCTTCACCAGCTATTGGCGCCAGCTGTGAAGTATCTCGCCATGAAAAAGCAAATTCTCAAACTTTGCCTTTCGGATACGGCGTAAAACTGTCACTTTCTCTTGTGCGAAAAATTTAAAGCACACACGCCAAGAGATCGTGAGAAGCTTGGCTTGGCCCCGTTGTAGGAGCTGTACAGCCAACATTTACATTTACAAAGAGAGCAGAATAGGCTTGTGTACTGTCTGTCTCTCCAAGTCGCTGCCGCTGAGCAGTATTGAATACACAAAAGATACAAATGTGCTGGACTCTGAAATAAACTGATAATCTTTTAGCGCTTGTTCTCCAGTGACAAAAATAATTCGTCAAAATATAAATAGCTTTTCAACGTTGTTCAAAAGTATAAAATTCTTATAATAGACCTTTAGAAGAAAAACTCCCTTTTGCACCTAATAAAACAGATAACGGTAACAATAAATCACAAAAGGCAAACAAAGTTGTTGATTATTCTAGATGATTTTCATGTGCTGAACAAAAATCTGTTTTCGAAAATGGTTTATCATTTCGAAATTTTTAGTAATCTAATTTAACTCCTTATTGGTAATTTTTTGAAGAGCGAATAAAACTTAGATGTTTGAAGATCTTAGCGCTACAACTTTACAACTACATCGAATATCGAAAAATCCTTTTAACCACACATTCTACATAAGTTATAGATGCGATATAAGATAAAAAATTTGATCCATTGTGAGACCGCACCAAAGCTGCTTAAAGCCTTTTCTGTAAAGAATTTAAAACACTCATTTGACATTTTTTGATTGTGTAAGGTCCAAATAAAATTTCTTTGAACATACTAAATAGGATTTGAAAGTTCTATATCAACAAAGCACATTCTTTTTATGGAACATTCTATTTTAAAACTATATTTAAAAACGGAACTCAAAATATATTAGAAAATGTCTAAGTATTAAGACTTTGGATTTTGATTATGATGCGCGGAACAACTGTAACTGAGATACAAAAATCAAAGCTTTTCTAATTTCCTTACAGCCTTGCCCCACTGTGCTCGATGGCCGCATAACGATAAACAACTGTGCCGGCAGGAGCAGAGTAGAACAATGCTATTTATTAATTGCACATGCGCTCAAAACGTGCCCCAATCCTCCCGCTCCCCCATTTCAAATACGGGGATCTTCTGCTGTCCAACTTACCTTCTTCATGATGCCCGTTTTGCGTTTGGAGAAGGTCGTGTAGCGACGCAACTTGTTGTCAATGTATTCCATTTTGATTTTGACTCGTCCCTTGGTCTTTTTGCCATTGGCGGGTGGTGATTTCTTATTGGGCAACGGATTATATTGATCTACATTGTTGTCATCGACAACGGACACACTGCCGGGAGCGCCACAGTTGTCCAGACCCTGCAGCGAGAGACCGGAACCGGCGGCCGAACGTTGCTGCTGCTGATGGTGATCCTCATAGCAATCACTGCCGGAGCGCTTTAGGCCACGTTGCTGCTGCTGCTGTTGTTGTTGCTGCTGCTGCTGCTGTTGCACATGCTGGGGACTGTGATGAGTTTGCTGGCTGTTGCCCAGGGACTGACATTGCGCTGATGTGGCTCCCACGGTGGGATTGGGACGCTGCTGCATGGGAACACCGCCGCCGCCCATGCTTTGCAGTAAACCGCCACTGGGCGGACGTCCGCCGCCGCCCAGAGCTGCCACTGTGGGCTGGCCATACATATCAGCCGGATCGGACAGGCTGAGGCCTATACTACTCATCGAGTAGTTAAGATTATAGCGCGAGTCACCTCGCGTCGGATCCATTCTAAGATAGAAGTTCTCCACCGTGGAGCCGTAATCCAAGGCACCGCGCGCGTCTATTATTGCTGCCTGGCCGCCTGCTCTGGCACACTTTATCCCCCCGCTGCCCACCGCTAGCAGAGTCCAAAAATAACACACCAAAACACACACCGCACACACGGCACGAGAGAGAGAGAAGTGTGAGAGAGGGTTTTTGGGCAAGGAGCTGGGAGCTGGCTTTGAGGTCTAGGTTCAACAAAGGCCCAAGGGAGGCCTTTGCCTTTAGTTTAAATATTTGTTGATTTACTTAACAAATTTAACGCGTTTCTTTTCGTTTTTAATATTTGCAACACGCACACTCGCGCACTTATAGAAAGAAACTGACAGCTGACAGCACAACGTAGAACGTAAGCAAATGACGTAAATGGTTTACAAGTGTTGCATAATGTGCTGGGTTCTGAAGGCGCCAAATTTTAAATTGCAAGGTGGTTGGGAATGAACTGAAGATGAGTCCTGGTGCGACTTAAATCCTTGTTGTTTCTGGTTTGTTTGTGCGCTTAGTCGAGCTTTGATTTGAATCAAATTTTGTTTTATTTCGAGTTGGATTGATTTCAATTTAAATAGTTTGTCTGCTTAAATATTTTCTTTTTGGTTGTCTTTAATTTGATTTATTTAAAATGGATTTTCCCATTCTTTTCGTTGCTCAAATTTAATATCATTTATTAAATATTAAGTTCAGTTGTAGCTGATTTTAGTTTAATTGTGAATTAATTGGAGTATTTAAATTTTTGCAAGATGTTTGATTGTTTAATATAAAATTTGGATTTTTTTTGTAGATTGATTTGTTAAGTTTGATATCTTGTATAATTTTGAATTTCATTTGATTTTAATTTCAAGTCTTTTGTTTAAATCCGCTGATCCTTGACGTAGTTTTTCAGCAGGTCCTTGTGTTGGTTAAATTTCTGCCGTTCCTCTTTATATTTCTTTACTTTTCTGCAAAAGTTTTCAGGCTTCAAATTGTTATATTCCTTTAGAATTATTATAGAAATTAATAATATAAAATTAATTTTGAGTGTTTCTACATCAAAACCATGTCTTAGATATTTTGTTTTAAAGTTTAACTTGACTTCCGTTTGGTTTCTTAATGTTTTTTTTTAAAAAGTTTATGGCGGGTCTTCAAATAGTTAATTAGTTTGCGTATTTCTTTAATATATTTTTGCTATCAAAGGATGTTTGTTTCGATTTTGAATATTTTTTCAAAATGATTTGCTCTTCAATTTAATAATATTTGTTCACTTCATTCGCTTTGCTTTCCTTCCAGAATCTTTAATCATATTTCCATTAGTTTTGTTTGAATTTTTTCTTTAATAAATTTTGTATGTTTTGTATTTTCTTTATTGGGGGAGGAGGAGGCGTTGCTTGGACTTATTTGTAGAGTCGCGGCGGCGCACTTGTTGTTTTTTGGACTTTTTACTTTATTTGTGTGGATTTTTATTGTGGTTTATGCCAAATACGAAATACGACGACGTAAATGCACTCAGTCGGGAGACACTCGAGACTTGCGATCGATTGTTGCCTTCGTTGTGCTTCAGATGGCGTGCAAATACCTAATAAACATCCAGCGTATGGCAGCCAGCGACAACGTTTTGCTCCAAACTTGGTCCGAACCGGTTTAAGCTTTAAGAGCGCGGAGAGCGTGCGTGTATTTCTAAGAGAACCACTGCAGAGAGTTAGAGAGAGAGCGAGAAGCGAGTGGCTTGAGTTAATAGATGGCTTAATTAATTATATATATACCGGAGTATGTATATAAGCCACTCCCCCTCCCCTCTTGTATGCATAAATTTGGTAAGCTTGATTGGATGGGGCTCAGTCATAGATCACTGCTTGGAGCAGACTCCTCCCCGTTTCGTGCTTATCAGATCTTTTGATTAAATTAATTTTGTAATTTCAAAAACTGGCTCCGTCCCCTCTGACTACAAAAAGCGATACACTTAAACTATGCCAGGAATTTTGCTGCTGCCAATATGGTCAGAATGCTCTAGAGGATTTGCCTGGTGGGCCACTTGTACGAGTATTTCACCATATCCTTAAATAGATATACGCTGGCCTGCCACGTGCAGTGACTAACAGATCCATCCATCGATACACTCTCCTGCCTGGATGGCTGTTTGGATGATGATGCATTCCTTCTCCCAGCCTCTGCAAATGGTCATCGTTGCCTTTTCAGCCGAGGCCTTGGCTTGTTGTCGCTTGTCGCCAGCTTGTCTCTTCCGCGAATACAAGAACCAGGAGACCGCAGGAGGACCGCAGACCAAAGACATTGGCCATGTCTTCTGCATTTAATTAAAACGCATCAAATCAACTCTCTGGGTTTGTCTAGCATTTGTTTGTACTGCTACCTGCCCGGGCTGCCTAATGATTTAAATTAATCATAATGACTGTCAAAATAGAACGTTGGCTCTGTATAAGGTTCGGCCACGCAGCGGGCCTACGCTCTGAGAAGGAACCGCAACTTGAAAATGGGGACTGCACCTGGAGAAAACTGATTCACTTGGAACAAAATCTGTTGAAAAAGTTGGAAATTAGCAGCGTGAGTTTATGCAATAAGTTCTTGAAAACTTGTCCTAAGAAGTTAGGATCGAAATTTTTTTGGATATTGATAGAATGGAGTGTACTTAAAACTTAAACATTGTTCGCTCGCTATAAGGAGGGTATTAGTCAGTGACTTTGGAAAACTCTTACGTAGTCACAGCGACTGACTTTCTAATGGACGTTTTTGATCCTGTTAAGACTTCGCTTGGACATCTATCAGGTTTCATCCTCAACCTTTTTAGGTGTAATAGATCAAATTGCTTTTAAATAGATTTGATAAATTTGGCCAAATTCGAAGAATTATTTCTTAAAGCTGCCTAGGGAAAATTAGTTTTAATGAGACAAACTTTTTTGTTGCAAAACTTAGCCAAAGTCCGATCGGTCAAAATCGCGTTATTATTTAACGGAGTCCTGTTCCCAAAAAAACCTTAAAAGTAAGAAATGTTCTTGAAAAATATTTTTTAATTAAACAAAATAAATAATAAAATCAAACAAAATTAAAAAATATTTGTTTACCTTTTTTTGCGAAATAAAATTTGTTTTCGTAACTTTGGATGTTGAAATGTATATCCTATTCCATAGGTATAATTGGGCCAATTGTTAAGACTTTTTAGATTTCAGAGATAATTGTAAAAACAACTCAAACCAATTTGTTATTTTATTCAACCTTTAATATATTTCTCATCGCTAAGTCCCAAAAAATCATTTAAACAAGAGTTTTCCTCTTTATCTTTTGTAATAAATCTAAAGTTGATTTTGGCAATTGATTTATTTTTTTCCCGACTTTTCAAATACCTCGATACTAGAGGATCCGAGGTAATGAACTTTCTGTTCAGAACATCGAAGTTTGACTTTTCCCTACTGCATTTTCTCGAAAACTGTTCTCTGTAAAACTTGAAATCTATGTTTCATGTTTCCTGTGAGCTTTATTATTTTCGGACCATAAATATAAATTGTCCAGCAGTCTCCGAGGCGTAAATTTATAATTTGTAGGTATACATTAATATTATGTTTGCATAAAACTACTATTAATATAGTGCGCATTTTTTCAAGAGAATCGATTTCTGCCTTTGTTATCTTTGCAGACAATTCTGCCATCCAGGTTTCGAGAGATCAATAAGTAAGCCTACTTTTTCCTTGAATTCGTTCTGAACTCGATATTGATTTTGCTTTGTCCTTCACCGATCTGGCTTGCTACCTTCTTATAGCAATTTGAAGGACAAATGCAGAAGTCATTCAAAATACCGAAAAGCCGAATCTCAGAAATTCAGATTTCCTGCTTTAACTTTTAATTATTTCCGTGAATGTTATTAAACTGTTAACTTGTAGCTCCGCAAATGTAATACTTAGATGTTGATGATTTCTGGAAATATCAAGAAAGTAAACAAATGAACAGATGTTAAAACAGCTGGGGCATCGTATTTGAATTTTGAAATTGAAGTCAACCAAAATTGAATTTTCTCAGAAATGGCAAACAGAACAAGCAAATTTTTTTAGGACATGTTTAACATTGAAACTTTCCTTAAGTCCTTAAAAAGGAGCCCATAAGCTACCAGTGGATTCTACATTAATGAACGCTCGTTGTGGCATTCTTTGTAGTCCTTGGTTATTTCGTGGTCTTTCGATATAAATAAGTAACTTTCACGAGAGGACCAGGAGGCTCTTGAAACAGACAAGCCAGCTTTGTTGATTTGTGTGGATTGGAAAAATAGAATCAACCGCTGACCTTGAGCCGGCTAAGCTTTAACTTTGTCCCAGTATCTGTATCTGCGGTCAATTGTATCAATTGAAGCACCCTCCATTGGGACGCCTAGGTTATTTTTTATGACACTGGCTCGCACCTTATTTCCATATTGGGGAAAATCCAATATGGTTGAACAATTTTTAAATCCTGAAATTGTTTTTAAAGCTGTGAGCTTTAGAGCTCATTAACCATAAGCTTTACACCCAAAAAAAAGTAATTATCATATGACATATTTAGTCATCATTTTAAAACTATTGAGTATCAAATTCTCTTTAATATCAAGTTGATATTTTCGAAAGTATATCAGGCTAAAATTTTTTTTAATTGATCAAACTTATAGATAAATTCAGATTTTTGCAAACAGCCAATAAAATAAAAACATAACAAGTCTTCCAGACTTTGCTGGCTCGAGGTCTATTTATGTTTGCACATAACCTTAAAACAGGAACACAACAAACCACCAAGAAGGCTTGTTGATCATACCGCTGTTTCATTGGTATATCAACCAAATCATCAGCGTTCTTTGCCTGAATCTGTCCGTTATTCATAAAAATTTTTTGCAATAGCAATAATAAATTTAATTTTGATAATAAGTATTTAAAGTAAAATACTTTTAAATAAAACCAATCCCAAATTTATCGGATAAACAAGTCCTGAGAAATCAATTGTCAATCACCCCAATTTTATACACTTAAAAAGTATATTATAATTTTGACCAGAAGTTTGCAACGCATAGAAGGAATCATCTCCGACCACATAAAGTATATATATTCTTGATCATGTAATATTAAATGTTTTTAAGCTGATCTGCGAAGTTTGGTCGAAGTCGCTAACAGTTAAGACAAGCGATTTCCAGTGTATCAAACTTCGGCACAGACGAAGACCAAATCCAAATCTTGAAAATTTGTTTTATTTGGTTTAAAGATATTGATATTTTGCTCTGTGTATACTAAGTTTGCGATGTGCTCCTGGCTCCTGGCTGAGCCTGACATTTCATCATACTCACACGGCCTAGCCTAAGTCTAAGGTTCTCACAATTGTAGACGCGTTCTGTGCAGCGCTTACTAATTGCCTCGTCTTGCCTCGTCTTGGAGCCTCGATCTCCGTTTCGCTGGCTCCAGTGCGGCTGTCTTTCTAACTGCACGTCAGCTTGTCTGGCCCGGCCTTTAGCTGGGAACAGCAACAACAGCAGCAGCAACGTTTTTTTTATTTACTAGGAATTTATCTTTAACATTTCTAATACTTAATTATTTGCGCGCGATTTGCTGAACGTTTTACGTGCGTTTATTTTAGCCAGCTTCAATTGCCCATGCTTATGTTATCCTTCACAGAATCAGACTCTACCTTCTCATATATATACAAAATATATATTCAAGTGTTGATATTTATATCCCCAAAATGTTTGTTCCATTTCCCATTTCGAACATTTTGATTTGCTGTTTTTGTGTATTGCCCATGCAGCTTCTTTTTGTGACTATTTTTAGGCCTGTTTGGGCATTTGCCATAAGCCAAAGTGTTTTAAATAGTCGAAATATGTAAATTTTTGTTCTTTTTTAGTACAAAGTTGAAATTTGGTCAACAATAATTTGGATATTTTGGTGTGAGCAAATGTGATACAAGGAATGGTGTAAAGTTGATGCTCATATAAATGTCGGACAGCTTTCACTGTACTGGCTGGAAACTGAGAAGGCTAGTATCAGTTTATTTTTATCTAATGAGATAATAATGATGTGTGAATTTCTTTCCGATGAATGATAATATTGAAATGTAAGTCTTAACTTATCTTGCTGATAATCGCAAGTCTTTAGAATGCATGATTCAAAAAACACAGACTGTTGTATTTGTCGACATTTGCGGTGCTTTAACCGTTGCAGTACAAAAAAAATAAAAGAAATTCAAATTATAGCAACAAATAAATTATATCAAATTAAAACTAAAAAAATTCCAATTCCTAACCGCATTCGATTCCCAATTCAATATCCCAATTCTGTCATATGACGTCACAGACTCACAAAGTTTTGATCATGCGAAATGGAGCTAGTGTTTCCACTACTTTGTATTCATTGTATCATGTTTAGAAGGAATATTTAGGTTTATTTATATTTGTTATGTTTTTGATAGATATAATGCCATTTTTCCTAGCTCTGACCTAGTTGAAAGAATTTTCATTTCGAAAATCTTGTTATGTTAAAAAAGCGAAAACCATTTTAATAATATACGGGAAGAAGTCACTAAAGATTTTCGTATAAACTGTTTGAATTTATATGTAAAGTGGCACCAATAAGCTCGGTTACTAGATCACATTTCGAAAGTAAATCGAATTGAAACCGACATGTTCCATTCCACCTGCATATCCTCAAATCGTGGTCCTTAAAACGCGTGCGTGGATCGTCGTCAGAGGGGGTCCGTGCTGGAGATTTTTTACGGTGGTGGGTACCAAACGCGACGTATTAACTCTATATATTAGACGTACCCTGTAGGGAAGTGCTCGTTGCGGATGCATCGCTCTGTTTCCGGTAGTCACCACGAGGAGGTGTGAGCCGACTTGAGACGCAGTAAGCCAGGATCACTCTGGGTTCGCTAAGTTGAACCAATCAGCAGCTTTACCTGACCACTTACGCCCCCATTAGGTCCAGAAGATCTATGACTAGAAGTTCTCAACCACCACTATTAGTTTTCTAAATTCAACATTTGATACGTTAAATCTTTTTCACTTAACCTTCCTACTCAAAAGAAGGAAAATTATTCCTTTGATTTAAGTTTTTGGAAATTACCAACCGTCAAAAATGGCCCAATAAAGCGATCGTTGCTCGGGCTGTGAGCGTTTTGGCTCCGTTCAAACCAATAGTTCTTCATGTTGTTAGCAGTCAGAATTACGCTCTCCATTGGACGTACCGTCATCTTCAAAGAAGATCAGTACAGTATCACTAGTTTATAGAACTTCCGATCCCGACCATTTGGCATTAAGTTTGTATGCCTTTTGCCGAGTCTAAAGCTTAGTATACACTTCCACCAAAGACTCGCCAAAACAAAAATACCAAAAGTGACAATTCTTTTGTTTTGGGACAATGTGACCAGATATTAAGATGTATGCATGTTAAATGGTCACTTTGCCAAGACCGTAGCTTTTGGTTTAATTTTAAACTATAAGTTTTACAATCAATAAATACAAGTTATTAACATGCGTTCTTCATGGCCAAACCCTGGCTACTGGGCCTGATGAGCAGATATGACACTTTTGCAATGATTAAATTCATAATTATAACCCAGTTTAAGTATGATTGAAGTCTCACGGTGTTTTGTACCTTGCTTTGAATATTGCGCTCAATCATTGATGGGAAAATTATCAAAATTTCACCCGATTACGCATATTTGTGTATCGGCAATGTCCGATACCTCTTGAAATAATTAAAATTAATTATTCAGGGAGCTATCGATAAAAATACAAAAACTACGGATCTAGTATTTTATCGGTATTTAATCGAGGCCTTTTTGTTTTGAGTGTGGACTGCCACCAAAGAGACTGCCAAAGGATTTTGGCACAAAAATTTTTGTGAGTTTTTTTTATATGGAGTTTTTTGTTTTGGCGAGTCTTTGGTGGAAGTGTATACTTAGCTTAAAAATGCTGTCGAAATATTTTTTTGTGGGGCTGTTTTTGAGAAATCGAGGAAAAGCTAGTTTTTTGATTGGGATAAAAAGTATCTTTAGAAAAATGTGTATATCTTCAATATCGGTTTATTCATTATGAAATGGTAGTGCTTTCTTGAAAGCTAATTTAATACCCTATCGTTTATTTATACACCACTTCTTAATCTGGTGCTTGACTTCTGCGTTATAAAGGCTTTTTTATTTCTTGTAATAATGCTAGATATTAAGTGCGATTTCAACAACGAAATAACTTTTGTAAAATGTATTTTATGTCTGGTCACCAAAGATTTATCTATTTAAAATACAACTCCACATAATTCACTAAAATCCGCTCAAAAATATGAAAGTTATTGGCATTTAAGTAAAAAATGGATGGTCTTAAGTTTATGCAATTTGACGTAGTTTGATTGTTTTATTGTTCGTCGTAGGAGGCATAGTTAACATTCATAAACCGATCTGTAAACAAAACCAAAAGTTTTAGGGTTGACAGCTGTTAAAGGTCTAAATAGTACATACTTATCTTATTTTGATTTAAATATTAATGTAATATTCATTACTTGAATATTAATAATTACTAGAATAAACTATAATTAGTATAAAATTTCTAAGGTGATGGTGTAGGTATTAGGCATGAATGTCTCGTAAGATGCCTGCTTTCTGTATCATTATAAACTGTCTTCCCCTGTGCTGAGTGCCACCTTATCTATGCATCATTACAAATGCAAAACAAACTCCCCGTCAGGTGTCTAATTGGGCACTGGGGTGACAATGAACCACTTAACCAAGTCTCTGATTTTGATTTCCAATTCAAACAGTCCGAGGAAAGAGAAAACCGCCAACGCCAACAAGTCAAAGTCGAACCAATTGCCAATTGGTAGCAATGGTTGGTGTTTTGCTTTTTTTTTTTGTTTTTGTGGCTCATGAATAACACATAAGGAATCGGCGGATCAGGATCGAAGACATACGTCGTTGACTGCAACTTCTGTGCGTTACAATTTAAATAAAATACGAACAAAAGCAGCCACAAGGGTGGACTGGGGCATCTTCTGCTGTTTCCTACCGCAAAGTACCGTTCCGACTGGTTACAGGAAACAAAAGCACCGCTACAATCATAAAACGATTAACAGGTCGTGACCATTTCACCTGATTACACTTCTTGAGCGTGGGCTCATTTGCATGCATTGTCGGTGGTGACAAGTGCAAGCGACGGAAGTTCGGCCGCCCCGCCCCTCCATCTCCACTCCACCATTCAGTTCCCTTTTGGCCAGTTAGAACTTCCTCGCCAGCATTTTAAGCAGTCAATATTTAATTATGAATATAATAATGTGCTGAGGCGTGCTTGGCATGGAAGTTGAGTTTTAAGTAAGTTGGCCGCGAGTTCGGTGGCTCAACAAATTAGAACAGAATTATCCCACGCATTGCGGATAATGTACGCGAAATACTTGATCGATTGCCAGCGATCAGCTAAGGCAAAAACTGACAACAAAACAGCAGAAGCAGCAGCAGCAGCACCGGCGGCTGCAGACGAGCAGACGAGCATCCAGATCCACACAGACAGGCCACAAGCCAATGTCTTGAGATCGACGATGCTGCTCGTTCGATCCGTTGTCGAATGGCACAACAAATTTCAGCGCGTAGAACGGTAACTTATTTTTTATACGCGATACCCATCAGCTAGAAAGGTATGCAACATTTCCTAGTGTGAAGTAAATTAATTGTTTTTTATTAATAAAAATCATTTTTCTACGTGTTATACTACGTTTATGCTATGAAATTCACGATTTTTTCAATTTGCAAAATCAAATTTGTTCCTGTTTATGCAGATTATGTGAATTCACAAAATGACCAGCACAAATATGAGAAAAAAAAATCTGGCAACACCAACGCAATGTTAAGTTGTCTGCGTCTCGGCATTTCATGAATTGACGGCGAATTCATTGTCAACGTTCGTGTGTATTCGAATTTATGAATTGGTGTTTATGCACGCACTTTCGGACCCATTTCATGAAATGAATTTGCTAAATGAGCATAGCATAAACGTTGTATCAGATTTCATCTTCTAATGCCTTATATACTAACCTCTATTGGTTTGCAATATTTTAAATTTTTAAATTCATGTTTAAATTACAATTATAATTTAAGGGTACTGTATACCTTCAGAAAACTTTTTTGGGATTTTTTTATTATTTGCTTAAACGTTCTATTAGGATCTTATAAACATCCTGCAAAACTTTCAAGCTGATCCGAAACTCAGTTTTAAAGATATAAACAAAAACAATTATTTTTTCCGACCTTTTATATGAAAATTGTTTTTATCGACCCTCGTATTTTTAGAAATTCGTATTTTTTCCCTTTTTTGGTCAAAAACTTTATAAATATTTATAAAATGTTCGATATTTACTTGGAAATTTTTGGAGATTTTATTTTTTACCATGTCTTGACGCACTTTGACTCAAATTTCTGGAGAACTGCTTAACCGATTTTGATAATCTTTTTTTTCGGTGAAAGTTAACACCCAAATGCACCAAATCCGATTTATACATTTATTAAAAATATATTTTATTTCATCGAAAACAGATGACGAATCTTTAAATGCGATTATCTCGGAACCACTTTTTCCAAAATGGTTGCAAAGATTTAAAGAGTACCTGTTGACCGATTTTCAAATTTCCCTTAAATTGCTCCTAATACCCACTATTCTGGTGTGAACTAGGATATTTTTGATCGGTCAACAAATAACGGAGCTAGGACCAATACAGTGGGAAAAAACAGTCGATTTTCGAAATTTTGACTTTAAAACCCCATAACTACGTCATTTATTGACCGATCCAAAATATCCTAGTTCACACCAGAATTTCATTATTTCTTAACAAAACCCTGTCTTCAGTTTTAAATTCAGACCATCCGTCCTCAAAAAATTTTTGCAATCATGGGCCTATGTTTTAAATTTTTGGTTAACTTTGAACAGAAATACAACAACAACCGTAGGTACAACAACAACAACAAAATTTACTAAAGTTTAGTTTAACCGATTACCTATCCAATGAAAAACCCCGCTTCTTAAAACCATAGTTATAGTTTTTGAGTAATCTAATTTTTTGTAAACCTTTACACCTGAAGGTATACAGTACCCTTAATATGGCTTCCTCACTGAAGCACATTTTCAAAAAAGTTATCGTCATCACTGAAAATGCAATTTCCTGTCCTCATTGTGTTGCTTCAGTACTTGCATAGAAACATAAACTCTAATGTTGGTAAGGGCTTAAAGCTCTTCTATGTCAAATTCTTCTATGTAAATGCTAAAATTATTTCGGTGGCCAAGCGAACCATTATTTTGGTCAGACTAGAAGGCTTGTGGACTCCTGACTCCAATTGAAACTACATTTGAAGTTTCTACTCTCTGCAATTCATTGTGTTATCATTCATATTATTGGTAAACATTAAAAAGGTTAAATTAATTTCAATTTAATTAAATTTATGCAAATTTTAAACTTTTGCCATTTGGCGCTCTCCAGCTCTTTTGTATGGGGGAAAATGTACATTTTGCCCAAAATGCAAAAATGCAAAATGCAGTTGTAGTGAGGACAGCACATAAGTCATACTCTTCAAAAATAAAATGCAAAATTTAAAAATATGTTCGCTCGTAACATTGATCTTTAGTGATCCAAAACTATTGCCAATATCGGCGGATACCCGAAAGGGTTTTCGATTGGGTCGGATAATTTTTGCCTTTTCCGGACTATCTTAAGAACTCCGGCAAGGTGAGCGTGTCCTTACTCTTTACTGCCATTCTATGTGAAAATACATTATATCTTATAATCTGTCTTCACTTTGTCAAAACAAAAAATTTTCCCGATTTTCCCTTTGTCGCCAATAAGGCAGCTAAGACAGTGGTCTTGTTTCTCTCGTCTTCCTTGTCCTTAAAGACATTTTTCCCTTTTTTTGGGGGAAAAAAAAAATTTAACTAAAAAAAAAAAAAAAAAAAAAAAAAAAAAAAAAAAAAAAAAAAAAAAAATATAGATACAGATTAAAATCTGGCGGAACAACGTTTGCCGTGTCAGCTAGTTGCTCATAAATTTTTGTAGACAATTCTCTGCTGCAAAATAGTGTGAAGTTACATTAAAAATCCTCAATTTGGCATTTTGGCCATTTTTTAGGTATATCGAACACTTTTTTGTTTTAGGATCCACACTCTCTAGGTGTTGTTACAGACAGAGTATTCGGAGCTATTTTTAGAAAGATGACAGTTAATTTGAACTATTTTAGGTGTGACCGCATATTTTGTCGACAACAGTCTCAAAATAGCTCGATTCCAAGTTTTTTTTTCGATACTTATTTTACAACTTCACATTTTTAATATTTTGCGCTTTATTCTTATATGAGAATATATTCGGGTGTGTCCCAGAAATCTTTAGAGGTATTCCAAATTATATATGTATAAGATCCCGTCTAGCCCGCTTAGGCAGTCTTTGTCTATTATTGGTTTTCATTTTCAAACTTAATTACTTCTTTCTATATAGCTTGGGATCCAAGTGTTGGATCATCTGGGAATCGAGAATTCTTCATTTTTATTGATCGTTCTAATCGATGTCACTTAATCGTAGCATAATCATAAAGCGTAAATGGTATTTTTATATGAAGGTAATTTTTATAAAGCTGACAAATTTATAATACCTCCTAGATTTCTCCAGACCTGAGGTATCTCCGTTTCGATCACTCTCAACCCCTCAGGCATATCTACTTGTATTTTTTTTCCACTTATTGTCAAACGATGGAGCAGCAGCAGTCCATATTGGAGTAGGGGGAGGTAGTCTCCAAGCTGCTGTAGCCGCTGTCGATGTCTCCAGGCTGGCTGTGATAAAATGTGCGTAAGTGATCAGTTGGAAGACAACAACGACTCTGACTCGGACTCCAACTTGGACTCGATCTCGAGTCTTTGCGTTGGGGTTAAAATTCTTCAACTTCTGTGATTGTTTTTTCTTTCTTATTTTGTGCAGCGTTCAACTCTCTGCGGCACTCTCGGCAGCATTTTAAAATTACAAGTATGTAATTTTACTGAAATCAAGCGCTCATATGAAAATTCCACAGACGAAGCTGTCGCGTTCGATCGATCTGCAATTGTGGAGCATTTTTAATTTGTGCACTTTTGTCTGGAAACCAGAGCAGAGCGGACTGGGAATGGGAACTGGACACGACCTTATCGCGCCCACTGTGCACAAATGCACACAAAATGTCAATTCTGCGCACGTCGCATCCCAAGGCATCCCAATCAGTCGCAGGCACTCTATGGCGTTTCAGGTAAGGCACAGGAACAGGAGGCAGCAGCAGCAGCAGCAGCAGCTCGTCATCATTATCTCTGGGCTCTGCCAACATCACAAATAATATGAAGGAAAAAACAATCGTCCAGCAGTGCCGGGTCGAGGCTGCAAATAAACTATTTCAATCAATGCGTTTGTCGCAGGAGCGTTCAGGCATTCTGTCAGTCAGTCAGCCGGGTTGGTAGGTTGGTCAGTTGGTGGCTTGGGTCAGTCACTATGCAATCGATCGATCGATCGCTTTCGCATGCCAAAACGTAGTTAAGGTTTTGCGACTGCTTTCTTTTTTCCCTGGCGATGAGTTGGGCTAGCAGCTGTGAGTCATTTTGATGGGGGGTTGACAGTTTTTAGGTGGCAAATACGAAAAAATACTTAATGATAAAGATAAAACGATTTTCAAGCTTAGAAAACTAGCTTGGCCACTATGGGACAAAGTAATGTTATTTTATATACGTTTACATTGTGAATGCAAATGGTTTTTATTTTGAACTTTAATTTATTATAATTAATGGGTAATTCTTTCCGAAGAGGGTAACTATTTTTCGGTGTCTCCAAATATTAACATTTTTCAATAACCGTTAACTGCATTTTTATTGCTTCCTAATCATTTTTGGGGAAATTTACTTTGTCTAATGCAATGATTTTTATTGTTAAATTTGTCTGTACCTAAATATTTCGAAGGTTGGTCAAATTAACCTCAATGTTCTTATTAGACCGACCCTATCACTGAATAGTTGTACCACTAACTATACCTTGCATGAACCGTTTCGTGTCCTCTGTGCTGATTACAATCAACTCTACCGTGTAATCAACTCGGAAGCCATATTATTTTTAAATTATTTTTCAAAAATACTTGGGGTTTTCAACTCAACTTGGTTATCAAGTAATGTGTTGGCAAAAGTTTCCTTCTTCCGACCAAATAAATTATAGATATATTCTTGAACAGCATCAACAGCCAAGTCGATATAGACATGTCCATGTATTCATGGCAAGCCCACTCTCTCCCAGACATTACAAAATGTTGAATAGCTCCCACAATTTCGAAGATATGGATCGCATAATAAATAGCCGAGTTAAAAAATGTAGGCAACTTTTCGGCTTTTTCCCCCTTAAAGCTAGGTATCGAGACACTCGAAATTTTTGCGGAGCCCATCTAATTACATAGCTCAGGAAATCCGCTCGCAAAAAATTGTCAGAGCGCAATTCCTGAGCGAGTACCGCGACACTCGAAATTCGCTTCGATAATTAACATGGACCTGCCAACTCGTTTTCTTGAAAACAGCTGATAAATTGTCGAAGGGGGTCATGAAATTATGAAACTTGTTTGATAATTGTCAGAGGTACCTACGAAAATTGAGCACGCAATGAAAAAAGGTTAAAGCAAAGAACACTAAAAAAACAAAGCTACCATTATTTGGAGAGCTCCGAGGTGGACAAACGTGTGGAGCTGATCAAAGTGTCGGTACAATTTTTATGGAATCTGGCCAATAAAAAGCGTTTTGATATGGGCAGCTCCGGCCGCTGCATCACTTGTGGCTGAGATCTTTTATGCTCTCGTTGATGTGGTTGGTATGCCATTTCGCCCAATGTGTGCACACCAAACGAGTCCAAACCTCCGTAGCCTCCACAGCCCACGGCCAAGCAGCACTGAACCTTAGCAGTCTCCATAGCCCATTGTAGCAGTGTTTTCTCCGGTTTACTGTGATAGTTTCCGTTGCTCCAGCCGCTCCTGTGGCTACCTTTAGGTATTCAACTAATATGCATGGAGCTGGCTGTGGCTTAATGTGCTAATTCTAATCGTTCGATGCGTTTTGGGTTGCCGCTTTAGCAGTATGTCTTAGGGGATAAGTTCTGCTCAAGCAGGCCAATACAATAACACGGGACACTGCTTATACCTTCAGCCACACAAAAGATGCATCCATGAAATTGACCATGGCATTGTCTATGACTATTGAATTTCTCCCAGTGACTTCCTTTATCAATAATCTTAACTTTTTAATTTTATTTGAATTAGCCCGCCAATTTCTTAAATAAGCAACAGCTGAATTTTTTGCTGTTGCCTGGTCACACTACATTGTCAAACAATTTCCGCTGCGCAAAAATTTCGAGTGTCTCGATACCTAGCTTAACGCTCTCGTTCGTTTTTGTTTTTGAGTATTTACTACTACACGACGAGAAAGCCGCGAGTGTTTAAGAGTGCAGCTCGTTCGTGGCTGCGGTATAGCTCGCTGGAACTCGTATAGCTGCTATAACAAGCTGTTTTATTATTACTCGTGTGAAAAGGCATGTATCCCCCACTGCGGAATATTTCTGCCATAAATTTGTGACTTTTTTCTGGTATGTGTATATGTAAAAGTCTCCTCCTTGTTGTTGCTTTATATAGGCTTATGTAGGCTCCTTTGCGTCAAACAACAACAAAAGCGTAGTTTGCGGAATGGGCATGGGCACCCCTGTTTTAAATTAATTGATCTTCGTTTTAGCAAGGAAGTCAATGTGAATTCTGAAATGCGATTCAAAGGGTCTTCCAATGATTCTTAAAGCCTAGAATGTGAAGAAGAATGTGAGCAAGACAACAGAATTTGATTAGTCTGTTGCCAGGAATATAATAGTTTGCACGGGGTCGAATGTTTCATCTCCATTTTGAGCATCGTTCAGGGAAAGAAGCTACAACGCAAGATGGCTTCATGTCAAGGGGCGTGCCTGAAACAACATGATAAGTTGCGCAAGCGTGTCGCAAAAGTCCATCCATCCACGAAGTGATTATATGCAATCCTTTTCCCAACTGGACACCAACTGCTTCCCAATCACTTGCTTGCGATTTGCCAACAAGCATTTTTTTGCAGACTATTTTTAGTCTTTCACTTCATTTTTTTTAGTTTTGCCTTCCATTTTAATTCCATAACTGAACTGACACAAGAATTAGAATTATGACTGCACTATATCTCTTGAAGAAATATCAGCTGTTTCATACAGTCCACAAGGTTCATCGATATGGCAACTCTCAAAATATCTTGTGTTCATTGCTTGGCTTGCTGCGTACCAAACAAGCAATCTTTTTTATATAGAATATACAAGCTCAAGGAAAATTTAACCGCCCTCCTTACTAGGCTTAAGATCAATTTATTTCCAGTGTCCAGGCACCTAGTTTCGAAAATGATTGCTCATTGTTTGGCATCGTAAAGTCTTGATTCTTTGATCTTTATTCGCAGAAGCTGTTATCAACAACATAGTTTTTTAATGATAGATGTGTTTGAGGTGTGAGTAAGTATAGAAACTAAAGTAAAAATAAAAATAATAGTATTAGTTTTCTCAAACATTCAACCTTTTTTGCCAAATATAGTGTTGGCATATATTACTGTAACTGTAACTGTCTTTTGCCGCTCGAAGCTAAGTGCAACCAATTCTGAACAATTTTTGCTATAATTGCTACATAATGGGTATTTTTGATTTTATTTCTTCGCAGATAGACGACCCCACTTCACCTATTCGACCAGTCCTGGATAGGATGAGACGTAAGGGAATGTCAGATGGGCAGATCTTGGACGGGTGAGTCGCATATATATATAAATTTAAAAAAATTGTGAAAGGAATACAACAAAAACAGCAAAAATAACAACAACAACACCAAAAATTACTAAATTTAATATAATCAAATGAAAACAAGGGTATAAAAATCTCTGGTTAATATCATTTTTTAAATGTGCACAGGTAGACTGAATGCCCTGAAAAGAAAACAAAAAAACCAAATTTTTTTTTGTGTTAAAGTGTATATGAAGTGAAATTAGGTTTTCAAAATAATGACAAAAACAGAAGTGGTTTTGGGGAGCAGCTATATAAAGACAACGTTTAGCGAAACCTAACACAATAACTAAGCCCAAATATAAAGTTTGTCCTTCGGATTTGGCTTTTTTTATGGCATGAAACCCAAAAGTTGACAAGAGGCCAATCGTATTTTGACTGCTCACCGCTACATCATATTAAGAACGACAGTTTTTACGTGCTTGTTCTTGATGATGGCTTTTCCATCAAAAACACGAAACCTGTCATGTTCGGTACTTTGTAGTAGGTTTAGAGGAAATACGAAATTCTTCACCCAAGTCCAGAAATGGACTTGGCTTTGAGGTGCTACTTGTCCACATGTGGGAACCGAAATGTCATCCCAGACCCAGAGATCACCTAGAAGACCCCTTCGATGACGGAGTTGAAAGAGACTTGGCCAACGCGGAGGACGCGCAGGAAGAGGAGCAAGAGTAACTGCACTGAAATATCTTGAATTAATCTTTAATTTTACTTTGAAAAAAGACCGGATTATAGGTGTAGTTTCGGATAGGTATTATGACATTACTTGTACCAACGGAGTTGCACCCATTTACTTGCCGGACATTACACACGTGTGTAGTGCTTTCAAGCGCAACGCTGAGCACGAATGTACCGAGACGTTGGACAAAGTAATGAACAGACAGTTGTCAGCGTCGAATTTAAGGTTAGTGCTGTCTGAAGCCCGAGAAGACTGTTCCGAAACAGTTATTCGGGGAAAGAAGTTGGCCAACGTAATAAAATGTTATCTTTCAAAAATGTCGCGAACGATAGACTCGAGAAATTTATTGATGCGGTGAAGTCCTACACACCGACAGACAGATTTAAGTCCAGCAAGGGAAACAAAACGCACAAAAAAACTGTAGCGCTTTCCATTATTTTATTGTATCATTTATTAGATACACACCTTCATAGTCTATCGCGTCTTTAGGTTGAATTTTTTTTACTAAGGTTTGTTGGCGTTTTTTATTTTATTTTTTTTTTGGTATTTTACGGTTTTACAAACGTTTTTTTGTCGTTCTTTTTTTTTATAGCGATTTTTTCAGTATTTTCGTGTTTTTAATTTTTGGTTTTATTTTAATTACAAGATTGCCAACTCATTGGCTGGATCAGAACCTGGGCTTTGGTCGATGGGCGAACCGCTGGAACATAGTCGTTAATCGTTTCAAGAGTCAACACAATTGTAACAAATGAGACCCGGAAAAGTAGTTTGAGTGCGACTACTAGGATCAAGAGTTCCATATACGGATAACGCCGTTTAATACCTTGAAGTGTCTGAACCGCCGCTTGACCAGGAAAGTCCATGTGACTCGGGCAGTAGCTACGGTTGCAGCTAATGGCATTGGAGATCCATTGGCTTCTTAAGCCTCGTAGCGGTGGATCTGGGCGATCCCTTTATGGGGTACGCCATGATCCACTGCCCTCAAGAAACTAGAGTCATCTACATATGTCGGGCCTCTGGTATAAGAGGCATACACCTACATACATATCATATCATATACATACATATATCGCGGTTTAGACGCCCAAATTAATATGAGTGGTAACACCGGACGTCAATTTGCGATTGAACGTAAGTCAAAAATTTGTTGTTCATGTTGAAAAGATTATTTAATAAATATGAAACACCTTGAAATTTTCAGAGAGTACTATCTGGCACAGTGTGAAAACGCAAGTGAAGAAACCCGCCATCGCCATTGGCACTAGTGTGACCATAACCAGCAAATTGTTGATGGGCGCGTGCTTTTCGTGCTTTCGTCATCTATGAGATATTGTTAAATTGTAATTGTGTGTAAGAGAATATAAATGTACTTATACTAATATTTTTTTTCTTATTTATAACAAACAATATGAAATCTATGTGTTTTGCTATAAGTTTATTTTTAATTGTACTTCAAACAGAAAAAAATAAAATTAAAAACATAAATTCCCATATATTTTTCAATAGTAGCGTCTTTATACTTTCCAGATATTATATTATATTATCTGTTTTACCGACCGGACCGAAATTATTAGTTATTTTATAATAAAAATTTCTAAATACCAGTTAATTTTAAATTTTCATATTAATATAATTTATTATTTTATATTATGAATGGATTAGCTAATTCGTCTTGACGGTCTATTAGTCACTATTAATTAGGTTAAAAATACATTAATTACTTTATTATTTATAAAATAAATATAAGTTATTATTTGGAGAAATTGATCATAACAATTCAAATAGATTGCGATCTCTAGCAAGCTTTTAGCAAGCTCATATTCTAAAATTGGGTCACACTGAAATTCACTTGTTGTTGTTGTTATTGCGTGTTGCTAGTAGCAAGTGTTAGTAGTGTTAAACATTGTGTTAGTGTTATGGCTATATTTGAATGTGATAACTGCGGCCTTGCCTGCAAGAAATTAAGCCAATTAAACAGACATATAATTTCCCACACGGAAATCCGTGCATACTCCTGCAAATGCGGCAAAAGTTATAAAATAAAATACAACCTCGATAGGCACATTAGAGGATTAGGGATTGGCCATGGTAAGAAATAAAATTTAAAGTTAGCGATCATCTAAATAATAAGTAATATTTGTTACAGAAGCTGTTGTTCCCTCTAGTGCTCCTGCTCCTTCTCCTCCCCCTTCTTCGCCGCAGGATCCCCCGCATGATCATGACTACTGCCTTCCATCTTCTGGTGCTCCTACTTTCTCTCCTGGTGCTCCTTCTCCTATTCCTTCTTTTAATCCTACTGCTATTGCTACTACTCCCTCTCCTCATCCTGCTATTTCTACTACTCTACTCCTCCTCCTTATTCTCCTTGCAACTCTCCTCTACTCTCCCCTTCTCGTCCGCATGCACCCACAAATTCCTGCGGGGACCTATTCATGGGGGCAAGTACGTCAGGAGTAGCCAGAGCCACAGCCGAGAGCACCCGGGTAAGTTTTGCATAAACTGTGTCATTTTTGGTATTTATTTATTTTTCAATTTTTCAGCAACTAAGAAACACACTGGCGAACGTGGAAGAGATTTCTTCCCCATCTGAAGATTCACCTCCCGTTGTAAGTTTTATAATTAATTAATGTATAATATTTTATATTTAATTATTTTACTATGTTTCTCATTTCAGCAAACGCCGTTAAAAAGAATTAAATTTTTTTGAGAAGTGTGCAGCTTAAAGTTTAGTAGTAGATCAAATTTGACAAAACATTTCAAATCACAAAAAAATCGTGACATACCACAAGAGAGTAATACAAGGCCGAATTGGTTGCAAAATGTGTTTTGACACGTTTAAGACAAAGGCAAAATACGTGCGACACTTAAATTATACTTCGCACAAAGATAGAATACGGAGAGGGATTAGAATACGGAGATACGGGACTAAGGCGGAAGAAAAGGATGAGCAAGAGAATAGCATAAATGAAGAAGATAATTACGATTCACGGAGAAAGAAAGTGGTCGAAATGTTGATCAAAAGCCCGGTTCTGTATTATCAACTTATAAACGGTATAGAGCCGTTTGATAATGTTTCTTTCCAACTTTTCGCTAAAGTTACGGGCCTGACGTATGAGGAAGTTGCTTCGATATGCTTTCAAGAAATCGCCCGAATTAAAGCAAACACAGAAAGTTTTAAAAATTAAATACTTTAATTAGAAACAGACAGACGGACGGACAAAGCTTAATCGACTCAACTCGTCATGCTGATGAAGAATATATTTACTTAATGTGGTCGGAAATGATTCCTTCTGCCTGTTACATACATTTGCACGACTTTGGTATACCTTTTTTACTCTACAAGCAACGGGTATAAAAATGGTACCTCTGTAGTGAAGATTCATTAATTGTTGACTTGACTGCAGTTTATCCTAGCCCCATAGGGTAACAGCACTCTAACAGGAATAGTCGAAGTCCAAAATTGTCAAACAAATATGTAAACATTTATGTAATTGTGTAATAACATAAAAAACTATATTTAAATTTCCCCTTCAAACTTTAGCAAACTATACTTTCAGGGGCATTAATGTTAAGTCAATCGATTTTCTGTCAACACACTAAAAAAAATACTAGATTTCCGAAGTTCATCGGGAGGACAATTGTTCAACGCAGAATTAACTGGGCTTTTATAATAAACTTTAACAAAAAATCGCCTAGAATAAAATAGTGAAACCAGTGGTGGTCAAAGTACAAATTATGAAAAAAAGTTGAAAATGCCAGATCAGTAATCCGCATTTCTCAGCCATCGCGTTAAATTAGTCAAACCAATGATTATAAGGTTTTAGATCCCTCTCGTGGCTATCAGAATTGATAAGGTTATAAGCAATCAGACGGTCCATTCGCGAGTTATATCTATTTGAGTGAGGTAAAAAAGCAAAAAGCGGTTTTTGGGCCATAACTTCAGATTTTGGGGGTCCCCGAGGAAAACCAAGTATGAGGAAGTGCTATACGCGACCTGCTCTACAGCGTACGCTATGCCAATACCCAGGTTATTTCGCACTGTAGCACTGTGTTATTTAGTATTTCATCCCTACAAACCGAGTTTCAAGTCAATCGGGAGAAAAATAGTATTTTGCATGCAGAGATTTCCAGGAATTTTCCGGCCTTTGAGTCAAATTTTCCAGCATCGGAAAATCACATTTCAATTTATTTCACTTACTATTCTCACAACCCGAGTTTCAAGTCAATCAGGTGAAAAATAGTTTTTTGCATGCAGAATTTCCCGCACAATTTCCTCTTGGGCGGGTTTTCCGAAATTGGTAAAACACGTGTCGAACTATTTTGCTTACTATGTTTACAAACCAAGTTTCAAGTCAATCGGATGAAAGAAAAATGTTTACCATACAAACTTTTACGACTTTTCCGGTCGGGACTTTCCGGAAAATTGGAACATAGTTGAATTTTCATATAGATATTTGAAAATGAGTTTGAATCTGATCGGAAATTAAACAAAAAATTCCGACTTTGGGAATAGATGTTCCAAAATTTTAAAGTCACTTTTTTTATGTTCCCATTTCCATACCACCCATTTCCCACCCACATCCCCACTTATGAAAAATAATTTTTGCATGCAGAATTTTCCGGCCATTTTCCTCGTAAGCCGCCCACGACATTGAAAAATCACATTTCAAATTATTTCGTATTTTGTCCTTACAAACCGAGTTTCAAGCCAATCGGATGAAAAATAGTTTTTTTCATGCAGAATTTTCCGGGAATTTGTCGACCGTCAGGTCAAATTTTCCAACTTCGGAATATAACATTTTAAACTATTTAGTATTCTATACTTACAAACCGAGTTTCAAGCCAATCGTATGATAAATACATTTTTGGATTCAGAATTTTCCGGCCATTTTCCTCGTGTGCGGATTTTTTTTTCAAATTATTTCGCGTACTATGCTCACAACTTATGTTTTGTTATGTGTAATTTTGAAAATGAGTTGGCGCTAATCGCTGGCAACTAAAGTTTCGCCCATACAACCTTGACCACCCACTTTCCACGCAATGAGGGTGAATTTTCCGGAAGATTGGTATGAAGTTGTTGTCGAATTTTCATATAGATCTTTGAAAATGAGTTTGAACTTGATCGGATGAAAAACAAAAAAGTTTCATACAAAAGTTTTCCGCGAATTGTCCACACTTCTCGGCAGAATTTTCCAAAATCCTTTCTTAGTACTCACTTTCAGCATAAGATAAAACTACTGTGAAAATCTCATCTTCCTATCTTTTATGGTTTAGGCTGTGCGACGGTCACCAGTCAGTCAGTCAGTCAGTCAATTAGTCAGGTTGAACTTTTATATATATAGAGATAATAAAATTTTAAGTTATTTTTCTTCTTTTCTTTTCAAATGAATTAAAATATTATAAACTTTTATATTTTTAGAAAATAAGTGACATGGACTCATCAATTAACACTGAATTTGAACGGCGATTCTATGTGCCGAATGTGAGAGTCAACTATACTAAGAACCAAACGTAAGTTTTCAATACCCCTACAAATTATATATAAACTCATGTTAAAATTTGGCAACATTCCCGATTTTAAGGCTAATTGAGTAATTTTTGCCATTTGTTAGATCGTTCGATATTTATCATCCGTCTTCATAATTAAAACTCATTATAAAATTTTAAAATTCTGCGGATCTGATGTATAGATCCTTCTAAATATTTACACGAATATTTAGCAGAGCTCGCAAATAACTGTTCACCGTTTATAGCCGTTTTTATGACAGTCTAAGCTCATTATAAAATTCTGTACATTTTTTGAACTTATTGGCTTACACATAATCTCAGCTCATTAATACATTGAATAACTTGATCACCTAGAAGTTAGAAATACCTTGCAAATATACAAAAAAGTTCACAAAAATTTGTTAAGCCGTTTCGGAGGATTGCGAACACAGACACCATGACATGAGATTTGTATATTTATCAGGGATGCAAACCACTCGGAAATGGTTTGCATGGTTTTTGGGGACTACTGAACCGCGGTTATGGTTCGGTTCGCACTTTGTTCAATTAATTCAGGCTGCCTTCACACAAGCCTCGATAAATGACCCATGACATCTCGTAGGCACGCATTTTCCCATTAAATTATATGAATTTGACAAACTATTCAAATTTAAAGCATAACAAAATGCAGGACTACTAGAATATCATGTCTCATGTGTCAAACAGTGTGAAGGCAGCCTAACCTAAGAAACACATTTTTGATACAAGTATTCAGATTATTCATTAACAAAGACTTAGGTTCGACGGCAATTTTCGTATAAACGCTCTCATATCGTTTTGAAATCCTAAAACTTTACATATGAAATGACGAAAACATCTTTGGTCACTTGATATTGTTTAGTAACTTTGACGGTTTAAAATCGACTACTGAAAGCCAAGCGGATCAAAATCGTCAAATAGTTACAATTTTCTTTTGACCTGATCAAGTAATCTGTGATATATTTGGCACTTCACCTATAAACTTAAACAAATCTAAATCCATAAATTCATACGGACATCGACTTCGATATGTGAAACACACCCTATTATATAATAAACATTTCATTTTTAATAAGACTTTAAGAACATTATTGAATATCAATTTCGGGTTACGGTTTTGGTTACTGTTTTAATCAAGGATATAAATCGATAAAAATATCGGTTTGGATTACGATCAAATTATTTTCGTTTCGGTTACGGTTATTTGTTATACCCTTGGAGAGGGTATATTAAAATTGTCCGGATGTTTGTAACGCAGGGAAGGAAGCATCTCCGACCACATAAAGTATATATATTCTTGATCAGCATGACGAGCTGAGTTGATATAGCTATGTCCGTCTGTCCGTCCGTCTGTTTCTATGCTATCTCCTCCGTCAGTTTTAAAGTTATCTTAACCAAACTTTGCACAAAGTCTTTTGGTACAAATACGCTGCACATTTGTCGGAACCGGCCGGATCGGATGACTATAGCATATAGCTGTCATAGGAACGATCGGTCGAAAAACTAGTTTTTGTGAGAAAAACTTTTTTGTTTTGAATGCTATCGCTCCCAACGCTCGTATTTATAAGTTTTTAATGATTTCACATTATTTCACCAAGTCTTGTCGACATCGGACAACTATATAGTATAGCTGCCATACAAACTGTCAGGCATATATCAAGCTCCAAGGGTATATAAACTTCGGTCGAGCCGAAGTTAGCTGGCCTCTATTTTTTTTATTTTTATATTGATTGATGTAAAAATACTAATAAAAATAAATATTTTATTTCAGAAATTTGTTAAAAAAAAGTATTCCCAGGTCGAAGTGTGCGCAAATAATAAAGAAAATAAGTATTATCAAACAAAAAAGGCCAAAAATGATTTTGTGGATGCTGATTCGGAAAAAATGTAAAGAATCGCGAGCTCCAACAAATTAAAAATATTTTGGATGCTGAATCAAGTGAAGATGAAGAGATTCAAGAGCTTCAAATTTAAAAAAAAATATAATAAAGCTAAAAAAGAATATGAGGATGCTGATTCTCAAAAAAATGAAAAGAATCACGAGCTCCAACAAATTCAAAAAATACTTAACAAGGCCAAAAACAAATTTATGAGTGCTGAATTAAGTGAAGATGAAGAGATCAAAGCACATCAAAATGTTGCTAAGCTCAAAAAAGTAAAAGAGCTTTATAAACAACACAGTGGGGATGCTTCTCCTGTTCCTCATTTAAAAACGAAGTCCACACAGACAGAGATTCATGTGAATGAGCATGAACTAGTAATGAATATGCTCAAAAAAATATGGGAAAAGCAATTAAAAATGGAAAAAGATGTTTCCGAAATAAAAGAACAATTAAGAAAACCTAGTGCTCATCTGAGAGACGACTTGATCGCTTCGAAAGATGACTTGATACCTTTATCGAAAGATACAAACAAACTGTTGTCTCCGATCTTCGAAGAAGAAAAAGACCTGCATAATCAAGAAAAAGAAACGGTAGAATACCTACATGAATATAGTCATAATGAGGAAAACGAACAGGTAGAGTACCAGGAAGAAGACCTGGAACCGGTAGAATACCTATATGAATATTGTCATAATGAGGAAAACGACCAGGTAGTTAACCAGGAAGAAGACCTGGATAAATATAGTCATAATCAGGAAAACGAACTGGTAGTTAACCAGGAAGAAAACCTCTCGAATGAAGAAAATTCAAAAAAGAAAAATCTATATGAAATCTTGATGAAAAGAGATGAAAGAAAAGATAAAATCAATTCCATAACTCATTTTGCTTTGGGTAGATATACCAATTCGAATTTATGGTTATGCTCGTGCCTAAAACGACCACTCTCTACAATGGAAATTTATGCACACATATACAACTTAAAACCAATGGTTGATTGCTCAACATGTGGAAAAGAAATCCATCGCAGCAGTATGGCTAAACACAGAACCACGTGCAATTCCAATTCCAAGAAAAGAAATTTTTCATACAGTTCTCTATATCTGGAAAAAATTTGGAATTATCATATTAAGAAACTTAAAGGCGAAGACACAAATATAAACAAAGATGATTTAGAAAAAATATTGTCGTACAGCCGCAAAATTTCAAAAAATAATATTAAAATTTATTTAAAAACTGGGGATGAAAGTTTAATTCCATCTAATATAAAACTGGCAATTTGGGTGAACGCTTTACCACCTCATGGGTCCCCAAATTTTCACAAAAGCTGCGATCAAATTATGAAAGCGGTTAATGCAGGAGCAAAATATTTAGATTTAACAAAATATTAGATTAATATGTGGACTATGCCTTATATGTGTAACAAAATATTTACATTTAACAAAATATTAGATATATTTATATATATGCAGATGAAATTTTTGCACTCAAAACTTCTTCCAGTTTCACAAATATGGAGCCCGAAAGTGGAGCCCGTCTTATATAGTGGTCGCTCACTTTCGAGCTCACGCAATGCCGAGCCAATGTCCTAACGCGTTCTCTTACTCGCTCGATACTTGCTCGGTATTTATCGATATATGGAGTTAGGCGCCTGGATTGAAATAAATATCCGTTACCTGTTTGAATTTGAACGGAGGGACTTTGTATTATGCAAATGTGTTTTTTGCGCGAATTTTGTGACAAGTGACAAAGGTGAAAAGTGATTTCTCGCCTATTGCATTTGTAAGTCCCATGGAGGGGGGTTAGTTAACCCCCAAAATTCCCACGGGCAGTGTGTAAATAATAACAATAACTTCTAAAATATAGTTGAACCTAACTCTGACTTTGTATATGCAGAAATCACGTTAACACGCATCGCATCCGCCATTTCAGAAATCGACGCCACGCGGCGTTTTTATGCCGTGTACAAAATTTACATAGAGTATATTAGTATAGGGGAAGGAATCAATTCCGACCCTATAAAGTTTATATATGTATTCTTGATCAACATCAACAGTCGAGTCGATACGCCAATTAATTTCTGCACGTAAACTCTTCCTTTGCTCGTATTCTGGCCGTTTTTGCTGTAATGCTTGGCTCAAAGACATCAATTGGGTTAGGTAGAGTTGCACTGTGATTAGAGCTGGAGAAACATCGTTGTCTACGGCTCCCTCTTGTTGAAATATTTCCTTTTAAATCTTTTTTATACCCTTGGAGAGGGTATATTAAAATTGTTCAGATGTTTGTAACGCATAGAAGGAAGCATCTCTCGAAAAAGTAGTTTTATTAAGAAAAACTATTTCGTCTTCAACGCAATCGTCCCCAAACCTCGTATTTATAAGTTTTCTATGCCTTCACATAATTTCACCAAGTTTTATGAAAATCGGACAATTATATAGTATAGCTGCCATACAAAAGATAGTTTTAAAAAACGTCTTAAGCTTGGTATGGAGATACCCGCGAAATGAAAAAGTCCATATAAAAAAATGATTTCGCACGGATTTCGCAGGTTGCTGTTTCGTGAGTTGGTATGGAGTTCACGCGCGAAATTGGCATATCGATATCACAGCGTTGCCACCCGACGTCAACGTGTCACGCGATAGTCACCCGATAGGCAAGTGATGAGAGTTGACTTCGAAAGTGTGAAATATATGTAAAACATATTTTTCGTACTCTACATGGCGGTAGACACTCATATAGATACAAGTGTTGTGGCGCGGAGTTTTTAAATGAGTAGGACAACTATACAAAAACATTAAAAAGGCTGAACATCTTTTCTTTGGAGGAAAAGGCGATAGCGGCTTGACAAAAATGATCTGTAAAAGTATAGATATTTATTGAGTTTAATTATGCTATTCACAATTGATTGTTTTTGCTAGGAGATCATTGCAACGCGGCGTGAGCTTCGTTAAAGGACAGCGCCACCGTTCGCTGGCGGCGTCCTAAGCACGCCAAGAGTTAAAGCGGTGGTGGAGTATCCATCGCAACGATGGCAGTTCGCTCCACTTGTGTCGTTGTTGACCAAATTGTCGGCATAAGGAATATGTGCCGTGCATATGAACAAATAAGTGCTCATTCTCTTTTCAAGAACCTTAGCTCCTCGAACGAGCGGTCTGTTACTGAGGAACTTGGTCCAGCACAAAGTGATTCAACTGTTAAAGACGGCGATTCCGTATTTTGACCGGATGAGCCGTAGAACTTTTCAATGGTCAGACTTGGGACTTCTTTGTCGCCGCAAGTCGTGAACAACATCTTCTAATCTATGATATAGCATTATAAGTACATAACGTCAAGATGAAACGGCCACAACAGTCGATTCTGTCATTTCCCTTGTTGTGTTCAAAGAGCACCAATTGCCAATTGGAGCAAATGATTGAAAAGTTACAAATAAAGGTAACGATGAACCTACAAACGATTTATTATTTTGCGATTTATTTAAGTTATACAACTGCCTCCACATGGATCTTTACAGGAAGTAAGGATATAACAAACACTGCCGAACCCTAGGTGCCTTAACTAAAGCTTCTTACAAATCACATAAAGCTATTGCTCCAACTATTGCTTCATTAAAGGCCACCATAAATATTCGCTGTTAATAAGTTAAATTGTCCCGCCAAATTAAATTTTAAAACAAAGCAACTAGAGATGAGCAACTTATTTCGCACTTGCTGTCGACGAAATAATGTACAGAGATTTCGCTCACTTTTCGCCAGTATCTCCATACCAAGCTTTAGTAGGAAAAACTTTTTTGTCAGCTGTTCTCTCCATCCACACACGCTATCGATATGGCAACTATCGATAAGAAAATGTGGATTACGTTCATGTTGCTGGATACAAAAGCAACGAAAAGGTAAACTAAAAATTCCTGGCACAGTTTTTTTTTATATGAAGTTTGACAGGAATTTTAAGTTTCCGCGATGCTGGATACCGAGGTGGAAAAATATAAAAAATGACAACTCGCTCTTTCACCGCCAAAATTAAGAACATTTTTTTGTCATGCAAAAACACTTTCAAACGATTCATTTGCTTTTGTTTTTCTCCCATTTTCTTTTTTTATTTTCGTTTTAAATCACTTTAGCTAAAAGCAGTCCAGCTGATCGATGCAGGTAGAAGCAGAGTGGCTTAACATGGTGCATTCTCAATGCTGCTTCAGCTTCTGATGTCCGTATGGGGCTTAACCGCGAAAAACTGTCAGAACTACAATTTTTAAGTTTAGTGATTCAAGTTAAGTTAGTTAAGTTAGGCCCAACATCTATCTATTCTGTGTACCACAATGAGATCCGAGCAAAAACACCAAAGATATGCAAGTGCGCCTGCCCATTTATAGAAATAAATTTAAAAAAAAAAGAAATTCAAAGCTATAGGAACCACATTACTTGGGAAAGGGTATTTTGCTGTCGGGGCACTCGACCGCAACACTCTTACTTGTTTATTTTGTGGTTTGGAGAGATTTTTGGTTAGATTTACTATTGCAATAGTTTTTCTTATGAAAAGGTTTACGAGGAAGTTACTGTAAAATTTGGTTAATTTGATAGACTTTGTGGGTTGGAGCATAGATTTCTTTGAGTGCAATAAATCCTCGTTTTCTTAATTCATTACTGGATGGCAAAGCCCCTCTGCCAAAATCTTTATTCGTTTTTATATACATGGGGAAAACAAAAATCCCGTAATTTAACGACTTTACATATAAATGGCAGGGTGTTTCCACAATGCCTCCCTCGACTCCTCGCCGTTCTATAAGCTGCAGCACATGTGCTTATAACAGGCTCACGCAAAATGAGACAACTTAACGCACTCTGCCGTCTGGTCACACTGTTATATTAGAGCTGACCTCGTGAGCGATAGTTAGTGTGTATTATTATCGATATAGTGAAAAATTAAGTTGTATTCACGACTTACTCACATTTTCATGCGCAAATATAGGCCGTTCGAGCACAACCCAGTCCAAGTTGCTCCGCTGCTGGCTCAGATTTTTGGAAATTTCAAACTTGGTAGACATTTTGGAATGTTAATGGATGGAATATCAAGTCTGCATAGATGGCGCTGTCAACCTGACGAACCTACAGAGCGCCACTGTT
This sequence comes from Lordiphosa clarofinis, assembly GCA_018904275.1. Classification (NCBI taxonomy): domain Eukaryota; kingdom Metazoa; phylum Arthropoda; class Insecta; order Diptera; family Drosophilidae; genus Lordiphosa; species Lordiphosa clarofinis. The sequence goes on from JAEIGQ010000011.1 coordinate 4,840,426, forward strand.
TAAGGTTTCGTTAAGTTGAACTGTTAAGTTTGGAGCTTTTAAAAGCTTTTGATACATAGATGGCGCTGCCCGCAAGGTGGTTTGGCATCCAGCATGCCAATTAAAACACTAAGGGCCGTTTTCTCATGTTGCTGTTTTTGCAAATCTAGGTGGATTTGGTGCATTTTGTATTTCGTAATGCACCAAATCCACCTAGATTTGCAAAAACAGGAACATGAGAAAACGGCCCTAAGTCTGTTTAGTATTGTTTTGTAACTTATTTATTACATTTATTTAACAAACGCTCTTCCTGAGCTTGCGGCAGCCATCTTCGAATTACTTAAGACTAAATGCTAGAGATGAGAATATTGTCAAGTATGCGATAGATCAGTGTGACCAGAGCTGTCACAGATATGTGTGGCCAGGGCTGCCACAGTACTCCCCTTCCAGTGACTGTGTCACGAATTGGCGGAGTGTACTCGAGGTTTCCTTTCATATGTTCGAATAGGTTGGTCTCTTCTTGATTGATTTGTTTCCATATTTGGCGAAATATCATCTCTGGTAACAAAAGCTGGTTTCAACCTATCTACTGAGACTGCGACATCCTTACCATTGATTTTAAGCTTGAAAACGCGATCAGTAACCCGCTCAACCACTTCATAGGGACCGACGTAGGGTGCTTCCAGCGGTTGTTTCACTGCATCTACGCGTATGAAAACATGAGAGCAATCGTCGATGCCCTTCAGCAAAAACATTCGTTCCTTTGCATGATGAGCCGTTGGGGTTGGGCGAGTAATTTGTCGCAAAGGCATATGTCCTCAAAAATTCATTTGGTAGGCGTAATGGTGCTCCATATAACATCTCTGGGCAGTAAATCTGTTTAAAACAAGTAACCCGCGCGAGTCGTCCATGTGAGCCGGCGTTACACATCATAGCTGCTTTAAAAGATCTGTGCCAGCGCTCGATCATGCCGTTAGATTGAGGGTGATTCGCTGTTGTATGGATATGCTGAGCACCAATTAAGCGAGCGAGCTGTTTGAACAAGGCCGATTCAAACTGTGTGCCTTGGTCAGTGGTTATCGTTTTAGGTGCACCAAATCGAGATATCCAGTGTCTCCAGAAAACAGTTGCCACTGTATCTGCTGTGACGTCACTCAACGGTACCGCTTCTGGCCAACGAGAGAAACGATCAATCATGGTTAAGCAATATCGAAAACCATTGTGTTGTGGCATCACGACTATATCCATGTGGACATGATCGAAACGGTTGTCGGGAACGGGAATTTTTTCTGGAGTTAGGCAGTTGTGTTTGTTTATTTTGGCCCGTTGACATGGCAGGCAAGTTCTGCACCAAGAAATTGTATCCTTGCACATCGATGGCCAGACGTATTTTTTCCGAATTTGCTTCAGTGTCGACCTTCCACTGGGATGCGATAGTCCGTGAATTGAAGCAAAAACTGGATAGCGTAAACTCTGTGGCACGTACAGACGAATACAGTCAGCAGATGTGTCGCAGTACAGAGAAATGCTGTTGTCGAATCGCATTGGCTGAAGTTTAAGAGATGTGTTCCCATTAAGCAGGCTTTGCAGCTCCGAATCAGACCTTTGAGCTTCTTGCATAGATTCCAGACTAACTGCGTTTGGCATAGTGATGGCGCAAAGCCTGGAAAGTGCGTCTGCCACACAATTCTCTTCTCCTTTCAAATGAATAATTGTTGTTGAGAACTGCGATGTATAGTTGAGGTGTCTCAGCTGCCTTGGTGATGCTCTGTCAGGACGTTGATTGAACGCATAAATTAGGGGCTTATGATCAGTTTTAATTATGAACACGCGTGCTTCAAGCAAATGTTTAAAATGCTTGACAGATTCATAAATTGCCAAGAGCTCACGATCATAAGTGCTGTAGTTCTTTTCTGCATTCTTAAGTTTTTTTGAAAAGAACCCCAGTGGTTGCCATCTACCGTTGACCTGTTGTTCCAGTGCTGCTCCGATAGCCAGATCTGATGCGTCGCAGACCAAGGCGAGTTTGGCATTCGGCGCAGGAAACGCCAGCATGGTTGCATCTAAAACGCTTTGTTTGCATTTTTCGAAAACCATAATAAGCTCTGGAGTCCAATCTACTTTCCTCTTGTCGTTTTTCTTGATATCCTTTATAAGTTCTGACAATGGCGCTTGAACGTGGGAAGAGTTTGGAAGACAACGTCTGTAGTAATTGATTATTCCAAGAAAACGACTCAATTCACAAATGGTTTCAGGGCGTGGATAGCTTGTGATTGCGTCTATACGATCTGCAGGTGGCTGAATCCCGTTTTTGTCGATCACATAGCTTAGGAAACGTACTTCGGATTGGGCAATTTGACATTTGCTGGCATTGATGCACAAACCATGTTTGCGAAGAATCTCGAAAACAGTACGGAGATGCTTTTCGTGCTCGTCGGCTGTTTTAGACGTTATGAGAATGTCGTCAATGTAACAGAAGACGAAGTCCAGACCACGAAATATGTTGTCCATAAATCTTTGAAAAGTCTGAGTGGCGTTTTTTAAACCGAATGGCATTTTGAGAAACTCTATTAAGCCAAAAGGTGTGCAAACTGCCGTTTTCTTAATGTCAGAAGCTGCCATGGGTACCTGGTAGTAAGCCTTAACCAAGTCCAGAGTGGAGAAAATGGTTTTTCCATGTAACTGTTCTGCGAAGTCGTGAATGTGAGCGATGGGATACCTATCTGGTACTGTTGCAGCATTGAGTTTTCGATAGTCGCCACAAGCGCGCCATGCTCCGTCTTTTTTAGCAACCAAGTGTAATGGGCTTGACCATGAGCTTTTGGATGGCCGACATATTCCTTGTTCGATGAGAAAATTAATTTCTGCTTTGGCTGCCAGAAGTTTCTCACCTGCTAAGCGACGAGGGCGATCTGCAACTGGACTACCGTTGGTTTCGATATAATGGCATACATCGAAGTTTGTTTTGTGAGGTCTTTGGACGCCAGGTTTTGTAATTTCAACAAATTCTTGAAGTAAGCCTCGAAAATCCGACGAACCTTGCACCGTGGAAATGGAGAAATGTTTCGTGTTGGCAAGGTGTCCACTTGTTGTGCGACTTGTGTTGGAATCAATGAGGCAGTTGTTGGTCAGATCGATGACAAGTTTGAAATGTGAAATAAAATCAGCTCCAATGATGGCTGTATCAACGTCAGCGACAGTGAAAGACCAGGTGAACTTACGGTGCAGGCCTAAGTCTATTTCGGATATGCAGTTTCCGTAAGTGTTGATCTTGGTTTGGTTTGCAGCGTATAATGTTAAATTCGACAGCCGGGTCTTTTGTTTAACCGCTGAGCGCGGTATCACTGAGATCACGGATCCTGTGTCTATGAGAAAACGAGTGCGATTTATGAGATCGGTGATATGAAGTCGACTTTCCTTTATAGATGTTGGAAAATGGACAGGAGCGCTGGCTGATGATTTGCTGCCGTCAACCAGCTTATTAGACGGCAGCTTTATGCGTTTAAATTTTTTGATTGGGAGCAGCCGGTTTGGCATTTGCGCGCCTTGTCCCCAAACTTCTCATGGTAAAAACACAAAGCTGGCTGCTGAGTTTTAACACTTTGGAAGTTTTCCTGCAAATGCGATCGATTGGAGGACTTAAGGACTTTAAGCTCGTTTTGCAAATTGTCCACTTGTTGTGCGAGTCGCTGAATGTTTTTACCCAACTCCTTAATCGCACCTGACGATGAAATAGCGGTGACGTCAGAGTCTGTTGGGGCTCCAGTAGGAGGTGGCTGCGCAGCAATCATGTAAGTAGCCGGAGTTGTGTTGGCCTCCAACATTTTGTCAGCAATTTGTGCAAGCTTGTCGAGGTCTGAATCTTCCAATACAGTTAGCAGCGGACGTATTGATGACGGCATTTCCGCCAGAAAAAGAGTATGAATTAGTTTTTCATTCTCTGGGCCAGGCGCTAGGCGACGCATATGAGTGAGGATTTCTGAAGGCTTTGATCCGGCTGTATGTCCACCTTGTAGCAGGCGTCGAAGTTTTGATGATGATGATTCGGCAAACTTCTGGATCAGTCGATCCTTGAGTGTAGTGTACTTGTCTTCTTCTGGTGGGTTTGAAACCAAATTTTCGACATTTAGGATGATATCCTCTTCCAGCTGTACCACGATCAGGTCGAACTTATCAACATCCTCCTCGATGGCGTGTAAACGGAAAATGCGTTCTACTTGAGCAAACCACATTTGCGGGTTGCTGCGAGTAAACTTGGGCACATGTATTTGTGAGCGGCAAATTGGTGTGCGCGTCGGTTGTTGTTGTTGGTTTTCATGAAGAATTGCGAGCTGCTCCTCGAGCTCTGCAATTTTGGCTTCATTCTGCATATTTGTGGCCGCTGTTGTACTGGTGCTTTGAATATCGTCCAGCGAGAAGTCCAATTTGCGTCTAGTCAGCGATCTCAAGTTGTATCGTGGAGTTTTCATCCGTTGTTATGTGTGTGTGTGTTTTGCGAATTTCATCACAAATTGAAAATGATTTGTTTACTTGAAATTCGGGTTTAATTGTCGATTGTTCTTTTAGTTGGGGTCACCACTTTGGCATCCAGCATGCCAATTAAAACACTAAGTCCGTTTAGTATTGTTTTGTAACTTATTTATTACATTTATTTAACAAACGCTCTTCCTGAGCTTGCGGCAGCCATCTTCGAATTACTTAAGACTAAATGCTAGAGATGAGAATATTGTCAAGTATGCGATAGATCAGTGTGACCAGAGCTGTCACAGATATGTGTGGCCAGGGCTGCCACAGTGGCTATTTCGATTCGTATTGGGGGATTGTGGTGGTTAATTTGAAAATTGCTGTGATGTTCTTGTTCTTATTTTGGAATAACGGTGAATATTGCTTATATGAAAAGGCTATAATGCAGCAATATTTTTGCATATAAGCGATCTTTGCATTCAATCGGTTATCGGTTTTATGCAAATCATTTGCATATAAGCAATTGTTGTTGTTTTTATGTTGATTTTATTAAATGTATTTAAATAAGAATATCCCTTTTTTTAATTCTGAAGAATAAGTGGCTGATATAAAGCTGTCTGTCACATAAACTAAAAAATATAACAGTGTAAACTTTAAGTTTATCTGAAACATAGCAGCTATCTGAAAGAAGAGAAATTGGTCCTTGGTCATTTAGTTTTATACGACATTATTTACTAAAAATGTACATAAAAAAATGTTTTTTGTTAGTTAGTCAGGTTCTCAATGTCTTTAAACGCCTTTGAAGCTGTTATATCATTATCAGAAAGCAGTCTTGCAGTTAATCTTCATTTAGTAAGGTCTTTTTGATTGAAGTATGATTTATATTAAAATCAGTTTGACCAAAATTTTTATGTTTCATTTTTTTTTTTTTTTTTTTTTTTTCAAAAAAAAAATTTTATTTATTGGGGCACTCCTGATTACCCCGAGAAATGCATCACCTTTAAAATGCGTATCATTTTTTTTTTTGGATCGGTTCAGTAGATTTTGCGTTCTGAGGTACATGAACTTCAAAAAAGACGTTTTCGGGAAAATCGATTTAAAGTTTTTCATACGTGAAAATTCTAAATAAACCATCAATAAAAGAGCATTAATTTTCATACTTACATAGTGTCATCAAAGTCACCATACAGCGAAACACTGTCATTCAGCATATCCAATGTATGTTTTTGCTCTTGTCTATGTTGACCGTATGTGGCCCAGTGGTTATTGTGCTGGACTGCTGGGCGGGAGGTCGTGGGTTCGATCCCGCCTCGGAACATCTAATAATAAAAGTTTTTTTCTTTCTTTAGAAAATAGCTTTTACACATACGGTCACCTTCACGAGCTATTGGCGCCAGCGGTGAAGTAAAACTAGCCATGAAAAAGCAAATTCTCAAACTTTGCCGTTCGGATCCGGCGTTAAACTGTAGGTCCCTTTCTCTTGTGCGAAAAATTTAAAGCACACACGCCAAGAGATCGTGAGAAGCTTGGCTTGGCCCGTTGTAGGAGCTGTATAGCCAACATTTACATTATGTTGAATTCTATCCTGCTTTGTTGTACGCGCAGCTTCTTCGTTCGCTCGGGTTATTCGTAGTTCATCAGTTAGGCGGTCACTTGGGCCGGTAGAGGTGCCCATTGCCATACGACTGCAGTACCGCTTACTGATTTTGGAGAGATTTTCCAAATAAGTTGATTGAGACTCTCGTTGTTATTTTGCGTGAAACCTCCCAGACACCGCTGCAAAAGTGCGTCTTTGCCCAAATCTTCATAGATTATCACATCACTCCATAATATTCTATGGACCGTTTGAAAATCTCTATGATGGCATGTACTTCCATGTTACCTGATGGACCATCATGATTTGTTTTACAGTCTCCGCTGTTGATATGTTCTTCGTACCAGTCATCAAATTCGGCAGTATCAAGTTTTACATTGGTGACAATAAGAACTCTTGACAAATACATCAACAACATTTTCCGTGTAGTGACCGATCAAAGAAGCGACACCAAATAGCGAAGTGAACCCACGTTTCTACCACGTTCCGTCACCTGATATTGTTAATTCATTAGTATCGTGTACGTTATTCGATTTGCATGTTTCCTCTTCCTCAAAAACTCATTTTTCCATCACATTCAACGCACTTATATATATAAGGCTTTTGCTTATGCAATTTTGGTGCAATTGATTGTGATTCACAGTGATTTATTTTCCCTAGTGATAAAACCAACCGTGCACCTATTTAGTACTACTATTGCAGTTGTTATCCGATCTGTTCAAAAAAAATTTTGACTGCTTTGGCAAATATTGTTTTTCAAGGGGAGTCCATCAATATGGATGAGCTCAGTCCCATTATTCAACATGTTTTCAATAAAAGCCCAAACATAGGCTTGAACCAAATAATTACAATTACAATTAATTTTAATTAAAAAATTTTGGACTGTGATATAATATTGGACTTGCACAGTGGGCCGTATATATTGTATAAAGCGGCCAAAAATAGTTGTAGTAAATTATTCGAATTGAAACTTTTTTTACGGCTAGGGTTGTCTAAAATATTATTGATATATCGAATATCGATATTTTTGCCCTAAGTAGGCGATATATCGAAATTCTGGGTATTTCGGTCCTTTGTGCGTTTTTTCATATTGTGAAAATTTATATCGTGATGCACATTATACATATGTTTTTAAGTTTATACAAAAAGTCAAACAGGGTCGTACATTTTCAACCTCCGGAAGCTTACATTAAAGCAATTTCAATTGTAATTATGTTTAAATTCTTCTAATTTTTTTTCATCAACCGAAGCAGACATTTGTAATGGATGCGATGAAGAATTTGGGAGCCTTTTATAGTAAAAATGGAAACTAAGTAATTGTTTCTTTTGTGTGTATTTTTAAATAGAGGTATACCCACCTCTACTCTACCGTCCCCACTAATAATTGCTATCGATGTACATATTTTTATTCGACAACCCAAAGCTATACTACATAGTTGTCCAATTTCCATAAAAGCAAATTTTACAGAACAATTTCTAAATTTATCATAGAATAAGGGAAAATTTACTTTATGTACTGAAAGAAAGCGTAATGTTTGGCAATCATGGCACCGACTAACAAGCATTCCTTTCAAAAACGAAAAACTTTATCACACATAATTTGAAGCATACTATAATATGCCATATTCATTTCTTTTTTTATACCCTGTACCCATTAAAAATGGGTAAAAGGGGATCATGAAGTTGTGCAAATGTATGTAACAGGGAGAAGGAAGCATTTCCGACCCTATAAGGTATATATTTTCCTGATCTGCATCAACAGCTGAGTCGATTTAGCCATGTCCGTCTGTCTGTCTGTATGAACGCGTCGATCTCAGAGACTATAGATACAAATTTTGCATGACCGTAGGTGTATACCGTACGCAGATCAAGTTTGTTTCAGATTTGCAAAATTTTTCCCCCTCCCCCCTTAAACCGCAAAAAACTGTCAGAGCCACAATTTTAAAGTTACAACCACGTCGCTTAATACATATTATCTTGGGCCTTAAATCTATCTACTCTGAAACGCACAATGAGATCTGAGCTAAAACACCGAAGTTAGCTGAAGTTGCTGAGCACCAGCAATCGAGGTATTTCGTTGTTGGGTTGAGGAAGATTCAGAACGACTCTGAAGTTACGCACGCATCGACAGTTATAAGGATCATCGGCCTTATTTCCTGGGGTGTATTAGATGTCGCAGATGAAACACAAGCTGAAGAAAGTGAACGAACTATGTTAAACAGGATAGTTGAGCTAGCTTCGAGTTCCAATATAATTGGAATTATTTCAGATCGTTATTATAACTTTTCACTTGACCCCTACAATCAGATTCGCATCAATAGCAATCTTTTCATCCCGGACGTCTGCCACGTGAAAAGTGCATTGCTCAAAAATGGCTATACGGCTGCGGTGAATTCATTGGCGCACCTCCAAACTAGCCTCTTTTCATCTGTAAATTATTCTAATAATTTGTAGATAATCAAACAAGAATGCTCACATGTGGAAAGAAGGGGAACAAAAGATGATTATGTTGCTCTTAAAGATCAAATGAAATTCCTACTGAGTCGTTATTTCCTGCCTACAGTTAACGATATTTCGCCAACAAAAATCAGAGATGCAAGTAATGAATTAATTAAAGGCTTCATTGATCAAGTGAAAATTTTTTCACTGCGCTGGAAATTTCGTTCTTGAGGATCAAAAACCGCTATGAAGTCTATGCAGTTGGCAGTATTAGCTCTCTTTATATGGACTGACGAAAATGCACCCCATCCACGCCCATAGTTCGTTAGCACTTCAAATTACAGTACATTTTCACTTCCATCTCAAATCTCCTAAAAAGCCATTTACATTTTTCCATTTATTTATTTTCCATTTAACTGTGAATTTTCAGTGTGCCTATACTCTACCTCAATGGGTGGTGTGGAAAAGAGTATAAAGATAAAGGTATGTAGCAAAGTTCTTCTTTTTATTATTAACAATAAGACGTGCATTTGATATGAAATGAGAAATAAGGTTCGATCGGTGATTTCAAGTATTATATACCATAAGAACACTTAAATAATTCAAATAAAAATAAATGAACAGTTTCCAATTCCTAGCTCGAGATCTGCGTCTGCTAATGCATTATGGTAAATCCACAAATTCACCATCAGTAATCAGAAATTCCGCAGAATTATGAGTTTCTAACCTCATCAGTTAGGACCAGGCTAATTTTAGGATGCTGCAGCCGATGCAATTTCATATCTTTCGCCTGTGGGTAACAGGCCTCAAGGGCTTTGCTTTGGTTAGGTTTCCTACTACATGCAAATATAATAGTAGCTTCGAGGCCAAGGCCACCCAGTTGGACAGAGACCTGGCCACACAGCGCCAGTTGGGCCAAGATTTGGGTCTTGCCCAAACACAACTAAATCAGTGTGAACACAAAAACCCCGAAAAATCACTAAGGCGATTAAGTTCGCAAATTGTTGAAATGGGTCATTTATTTTTGTTATTTTTGTAAGCCAGTGTAATGGGCAAGAACATTTAATGGCTCTGGTGCCGACGTGGCGTAGAATTGTGGCAATGGTCAACAGGCATCTTTGACAGTGAATAACAAAATTTTCTATCATTTTCGGTCACTACACTTTGCCTTAAAACATTCTCGCCCACCATTACGGATCCTTCGCCGCGAAATTCGCCAATACAAAAGGCACCCACTCCTCTATCATATTCACAAATTTCTTCTCCTGGGCGTGATCGAATTGTGCATGAGGATGTTCAACATCTTCTTGATGATTTAATTGAGTTTAATTTGAACGATGTTCAAAATTATGTTCTTGATGACTCTATGTGCTCGATATATTGCAAGAGCATCTTGATCTTGCAACGAGCCTATTATGTCTTTGAAAGAAAAACTGCTAGGAACAAATCGCGATGGATCCAGAGAAATGTTGATTTGGTTCAAAGGCATACATAATTTTCTTCTCCATCTATTATAGTGCTGAGAATTTCGGAAATCATTTACAAAAGCCTTGTCTCAGGCAAAATGCACTGCCAGAGGAATTATCAAGATGGTGGGACTACCAGGTGAATTGGCAAATAACGAAGCATGTGGAAGCGCGGACCAGAGTTTACGATAAAGGTAGTAAACCTACTTTGAACTATGTCTTACTAGGACGGCAGAGTTACACAATACCTCCCGCTGTATTATATACGAAATGGATTTAGCAAGCCAGTACCGATATTAGAGGAGAACACTTTACAATATATCGGAAAAAATGAGTAATAGCAAAAAAAGGAAATTGATAAACATTAAATGTTTTGAAAATCGCATATTAAACTAAAATTATTTTTTTTTTCAAATTTTATAGGTCTTGGGCTATGTCGCAACTTTTTAGTAATATTTCTGTATTTGACAACTTAACAAACTCGATTGATAATATGACTAACACAAAATTGTACAAAATAATGGTGGACGATTTAGTTATAACTGAAAATTTCATTTATGCATTGGGGGTTAACCCCCCCCTGGCCGTCGTGGAATATATTTTTATATGCAAAATACTGTACTAAGAAAGAAGCATCTAAGAAAAAATTTGTAAATCTGAATCTACTTAACCACAATTTTGAAAAAAATGTCATCGACGGACCACGAATTATAAAGAAGTATTATACGTCGAGGCGGTCATCCAAGGTTTCTTTTTATACTCTGTACCGAAGGTACATAGAGTATTTTAAGTTTGTGCAAAAGTATGTAACAGAGAGAAGGAATCATTTCTGACCCTATAAAGTTTATATATTCTTGATCAGCATCAACAGCCGAGTCGATATAGCCATGTCCGTCTGTCCGTCCCAGAGTACAGAGTACAGAGTATGTTATAGTCGGGCTTGACCGACCAAATGTCAAATAAATAAGACAACATTACAATTTTTGAGCGATTTAACCACAGAGCTTAAGAGCAATAGCAAAATTCAAAAGACTTGTACAACATTTTTTGATTTGAAATTATGTTATACTTGAAGGTAAAATTTTAAAATTTGCTCTGCACATCCCGCAAAGTTTTTCAATGATTACACAGTGCTACAGTGCGAAATAACCTGGGTATTGGCATAGCGTACGCTGTAGAGCAGGTCGCGTATAACACTTCCTCATACATGGTTTTTCTCGGGGACCCCCAAAATCTGAAGTTATGGCCCAAAAACCGCTTTTTGCTAATTTACCGCAATTAAATAGATATAACTCGCGAATGGACCGTCTGATTGTTCATATCCTTATCGATTCCGATAGTGTCGAGAGGAATCTAATACATTATAATCCATGGTTAGACTAATTTAACGCGATGGCTGAGAAATACGGCTTACAGATCTGGCATTTTCAACTTTTTTTGAGAAATTTGTACTTTGGCCATCACTGGTTTAACTATTTCATTCTATGCGATTTTTCCTTAAAGTTTGTAATAAAAGCCCTTTTAATTCTCCGTCGAACGGTTGTTGTCCCAATGAATTTGGATACCGTTTGACGAAGTTATGCGCGATTTTCTGAGTACACATCGACAATCTAGTATTTTTTTTAGTGTGCTAACAAATTTATTTTTGCTTTCACATAATTGCCCCTAAAAGTAAACTAAGTTTAGTAGTGTTATAAATTACTTTTCAAGCTCTGGTAACCCAAATTCCCAACAAAATTCAATTAATCATTACATTCGTATGACAGCTATATGATATAGTCATCCGATCCGCCTGATGTTAACATTTTTGAAAAGCTTGATAAATATAAAGCACACGTGCCAAGTCTCAATCAAATAGCTTTGAAACTGACTGCGTGAGAAATTTTTATTTAAGGGCATCTTTTTAATTGTTTATAACTTTAAAAATTAATATCTTTTAAACTATAAAAGTCTCCATCTTTTTGAAAACACCAAAATTTAAGTTATATTTAGGACAGTAAACTGTTTATCCTTAGAAGCTATATCATGGTTGTTAACACGTTGAAAAAATTATAAATAATTTTTAGCAACAATTACTTAATATTATTAAATAATTTAAAAATCTATAAAATTATAATTTGAATAGATACAGTGAAATTCTTTCCATCGATATCAACTTGAGCACTGTCCGATAAACCAAACCTGAGATATCACGTTTTTAAAAAACCCTTTTTTTCCATTTTTTCGATTTTGACGATTTTTGAAATTGTTTATAAAATTAACAAAAAATTTTTGTGCAAAACCGCAAATTACGTTTTGGTGGGCATGTCGAGATCTAATTTCGGATTTTTTTTTATTAAAATGAAAAATAAAAAAATTTTTTGCTGTTCGGTTTATAAAAGAATGACCCATGTACATAATTCCTGTGCGCAGCCCCCAAATAACAAAAAAAAACAACAATACAATGTTATTTGCTTTTGCTTTTATTATTTTTTTATTTCCTGTGGCCATTTTATTTTGTTTGTAACGCATTAAAAAACAGCAAAAGACGCACAAAAAGACGCAAGACGCACCAAAAGACGCTGCGTCCGTTGTCAAAATTTGTGATGGGCGCGCGATTTGAATTTATTTGAGGGCACAAAAACTGCATTCAATCGCTTGATTTAGATGTTTTGAGATGCAATTGATAAGTTTAAGTCGTTTTATTAATTGATATTGATAAAAATATATTCTCTTGGGTTTCGGGGGTTTTCCTCGAAGTCTAAAAGAAATTTGCTCAAGATTGCAAACTAATAAAAGTTAAAAAAGTTTGACTTTAAAAATTTATCTTATCTGAGTATAGGCCTTTAAGCTAAAAAGTCGGCAAAATAAAAATATTTCAAACATTAAAATAAATGTTTAAAATTATCAGCTGTCGCGTGATAAGCAAGGCCAAGGCCAAGGCTTCGTATCTTTGAGCAGCAACTACCTGTTGTACCTGGCCCCAAAAAATGAGAGAGCGTGAGCAACCGACAGAGAGAGAGACAGAGAGATTTAGCTACCTTTTTTCATTCTTCTGATAGCAAGTTTAATTCCTGGAATCTAAGAAATCGACTTCAAAAACAGGCGGAGCTCTTTTTTGCAGAGAGTTGACAATTACTGAGCTATGTCGTCCTCCCTTTTTTTCAACACGAATTTTGCAGGCCTGCCAGCCATAGAAATACTCATTTTCTATTTCAAGCCAATCTCAATTGAAGATAAAAAGGTATACGTTTGAGTTTTAAGTAAGCTGACCCCAACGGATAATACAATCAAGACTTGTCTTATTACAATTTTTGGGTCCTTAGCAAATTTAATAAGGTTGATGTACTTAGCTTTTTTTCATCAACTCTGCTTTTCCAAGTATTTTCGCAATATTTAAAAGCTAATTGCTGATTTTGCTTAATATCCGCCAGTATCTCAATACCTAGCTGAAGTGAACCGAACCATTTTATTTTTCGGTTTTTGGTTCGGTTCAGCATTTTTGAAAACACACCGGTTTGGTTTACGGTTCGGTTCACGAGCGAAAAAAAGCGGTTCGGTTCGGTTCAGAACCGGTTTGCATCCCTGATAGTGACTTTATTATAAATAAATGCTGGTATCCTTCTGAGCATGGCAATTAAGTCCGTTAGCCCATACTTCCCTTAAGTGGTCCACAATACTCCATTTCCAGTTACTACAGTTGACTTCCCCGGTCGTCCGAGATATCAAATCGTTCACCGGATATAGTGCGTAAGAAAACCACTCGCAGGGAAATAACTCATAGATTAACATTAACAGTAATTCCAAAAAAAAACATTATTATACATAAATTGAGGTTACAAAATATTCACTTATTGACATTAAACATTATAAAAAAAATCCTATACAAATAAAATTTACACTCCTGTTCAGAAATCCCCTAAAAATTCCTGCCTATATTTTGAGGCCTCCCTTAGATATGAGGTTAGAGAGGGCCAATTGGAACCGTTCATTAGGTCAAGCATTTCCCTTCTATCCAGAGTCCATTTGTTGAAGTGCAGTAAACGGTGCTCACCTAGTATTGGACATCGCGCTATGAAATGTGCAACATCTTCTCTTTCATCCATATTGCATAGGGTGCATCGGCTTTCCGTAGTTCTGTGTGGCATGTAGTTTAGTCTGAGAACTTCAACTCTTGCACGAAAAATAAGCGATATTGCACATGTGTCCACATCATCCCTAAAATAGTTTCTTTCTCCTAAGTTGTATTCTAGGAGCTTATATGTGCATCGTGTATCACTCTGCCTTGCCTGCCGCTCGAACTCATTTTTTTCTCCATCGTCAATCTTCTGTAACAGTTCTATTTGCCACGCATCCCAAGTTGTGCTGTCATTTGTGTATGTCCTTATGTTGTGATCTCCTGCCATACTATCCCATTCATGGAAGAACTGTGATCGGTCTGTCAAAAGTTGTTCAACTATGACTTTAATAGACAATTACCCCCAGATTAAGTGAAATGAAAAATGCAAATAATTTGCCCTAATTATTTATAAATATATCTCCATGATTGAAGATTTTGCAGGACTAAAATTAAATCGTTGGTTCCATACGCAAATTATTTAAAAGTCAATTTTCATCAAAATTTTTTTTAATTATTTCCTGTGCTTATTTTGCCTTAGCTTTAGGCGAATAGCTTTTCCTAAAAAATTTAAATAATTTTGTAAAAAAATGCATTTTTAAATTTCTGCTAAAATCTAAAAATCTTGTTTGTAAAGTTAGCCACCCAAAGACGGTCAAAACAACAACAGCGAAAACTTGCTGGCCAAGTAAACTGCCTTGCAGTATCTGTTAGTTGTTGTTGTTCCTTCGTTTATTTTGGCTTTCTCCCCATTGAGAGTAAAAGTGATTGGGAAAAACTTTTGCTTTTTAGCTCTCCCTCTCTCTGTCTCTCTGTCTTTCGGTTGCTCACGCTCTCTCATATTTTGGGGCCATCCACAGGTAGTTGCTGCTCAAAGACGAAGTCGGGGGCTTTTTAAGGCACGAAGCGTTCAACTAAATTAAAAAAAAAAAATATAGTATATATATATAGTATATAGTATATATACTTTATTGGGTCGAAGGTGCTTCTTTCTAGCAGTTACATACATTTGTACAACTTTACTCATTTTTAATGAGTTCAGGGTATACAAAAATTGATTGTTTTTACTTGTACTTTTAAGAATTCCCAAGAAATGGAATTAAAAGAGATATTTTATATTCAATAAAATGAACATATAAAACGAATAAGTGAAAAAATTTGTTTTGGATATAATAATCAATATTGACTGTCTTGGTTATTTTAAATGTTAACAAGTTAATTAAAAGGTACTAGAGAAATTTTTAATTTTTATTTGTATGTTTAGGAACACTTAAGAAATAAAATGGATGTGCGATTTTACGTCATTGACAAAGAGATATATTGAGCGTGTTCAGCAGCATACACCAATCATCTAACAAAAATCATCAATCAAAAAAAAAGTGTTAGTCTGCTGGTGAACGAACTTGTTAGAATTTTTAGGCAACAAAGATATCGATATAATTTTTTGGCGGAAGGTTTGAATTTTTGACAACAAACAGCTAAATAATTAAGAACTGACCTCTAAATGTTTATGACCGTCGTAACACAATGCTCCTAGAATTCCCCTTGAATTTTCCTTAAGACTTGGTTAGCCGGTTAAGTTTTTAACTTTGTTGTAAGCCCAGCCCCGGCGGGTCCATTAAAACGGACTCCTGAGCACGCACAAAGTGGCAATGGGCTAAGAGTAGAGAGAGTAGACCAACAAATTTAAATCAATATCGTCCTCTTGATCCCCTACTCTCGGGTCCCGCTGGAACCCGCGCGAGCCCACCTAGTATGAGTCAAGCACGCTACGCCAAGGAGTGACCCGTGGCAAGACCAGAAGTAAGAGTTTTCGATTCAGGTTAAACGAGGACCATGTGACCCTAGCTACGCGCAGCGGAACCATCTTCCGTAACCAGGCGCCGGGTTTCATTCCTTGTGACTATCTTTCAGAGTATATGGGCGTCCCTGTCAAGCTTTTTTTGGGATGAGCTGAATGGTGGGCCTTGACAATCTATGTTGAGGTGTCCATGTACCCTGATAAGGTGGTTACTACGCGTGGGCTTCTCTTTTTGGAGTGGCGGCTTCAAGATTCCTCCTCCTCCGCAACAACCAGTAGAGTCTTCAGAGCCTTCCACGAATTTCCGTGAGCTACTTGCGAAACCACGTCCTCTGCCAATTCATTTATTAAAAACAAAGAGGTTTCCACATTCATTTTGCATTTGCCTTCTCAAAATTCTGTTGTTTACTTCTGGCAGCTGTTTGCTATCGATAACAAACATAATCAAGCAATCTAACAAACTATTTTTTGTTAGATTCACATCTAACACAATCACGAAAAATAGCAAACATGATTGCGCACAGCCCGTTCAGCAGCACAATCTAACAAAAATAGTCGATTTTTTGTCATCGATTTATGCTGCTGAACACGCTCATTGAAATTATAACATGAATAAGGATGAAAGAATTTTTGGCTCTTTTTTTATGAAAATGGTTCTTTTTTTAAATTTTTTTGGTGCATTATTCTATACTCAAGTGGCAACCGTGGCTCTCCCTCTCTCTGTCTGTCGGTTGCTCACGCTCTCTCATTTTTTGGGGCCAGGTACAACAGGTAGTTGCTGCTCAAAGAGACGAAGCCTTGGCCTTGGCCTTGCTTATCACGCGACAGCTGATAATTTTAAACATTTATTTTAATGTTTGAAATATTTTTATTTTTTTAGCTTAAAGGCCTATACTCAGATAAGATAAATTTTTAAAGTCAAACTTTTTTAACTTTTATTAGTTTGCAATCTTGAGCAAATTTCTTTTAGACTTCGAGGAAAACCCCCGAAACCCAATAGAATATATTTTTATCAATATCAATTAATAAAACGACTAAAAACTTATCAATTGCATCTCAAAACATCTAAATCAAGCGATTGAATACAGTTTTTGTGTCCTCAAATAAATTCAAATCGCGCGCCCATCACAAATTTTGACAACGGACGCAGCGTCTTTTGGTGCGTCTTGCGTCTTTTTGTGGTCTTTTGCTGTTTTTTAATGCGTTACAAACAAAATAAAATGGCCACAGGAAATAAAAAAATAATAAAAGCTAAAAGCAAAAGCAAATAACATTGTATTGTTGTTTTTTTTGTTATTTGGGGGCTGCGCACAGGAATTATGTACATACATATGTATATGTATGTTGTTAGCTATTTACATATATTAACTAGCTTTTGGGCAATGTTGTTGTTGTTGTTTTTTCTGCTCTAAAATCAATGAGCCATAGCCAAAGAAATATCAAAATACAAATTACGTGTCCAACATTTTTATACCCTGTACCCATTAAAAATGGGTAATAGGGGATCATGAAGTTGTGCAAATGTATGTAACAGGGAGAAGGAAACATTTCCGACCCTATAAAGTATATATATTCTTGATCAGCATCAACAGCCGAGTCGAGATATAGGTGTATACTGTATATATGTATGTATATAGGTTTATACTGTAGGCACATCGAGTTTGTTTCAGATTTCGAAAAATCCTCCTCCATCATTTAGCAGCGAAAAACTGTCACTCTCTATGTATAAACGCGTAGATCTCAGAGACTATAAGAGATAGAGATACAAATTTTTGCATGTACATAGGTATAGGCCGTACGCAGATCAAGTTTGTTTCAGATTTGCAAATTTTTTATTGCAATTTTCCCCCCTCCCCCCTTAAACCGCAAAAAACTGTCAGAGCCACAATTTTAAAGTTACAACATTCTCGTTTAATATATATCATCTTGAGCCCTTATTCTATCTATTGTTTTTAGCTTTATAGCTGAAAACTGCTATCACACAGAAGCTATCGACCATCACTAGCGAAAAATTGCAAATTTGCACTTGATGTGTGTGTGTGATGTTTAAAAAAATTAACTAAAAAAAACAAAATATATTAATATTATAAAAATTAAAAAAAAAAGTGTTAAAAAAAAAACAAAAAACAAACAAAACAAAAAAAAACATTATAAGCAATAATTTAAAAAAAGTGTTAAAAAAAACAAACAAAACAAAAAAAAAAATATTAAGCAATAATTACACCAATAATATAACTAACGCAGATTAACAAATAGTAAATAATGAAAATATAATATATTAACAATAACAATAATAACACCATGGATCCAAAATGAATTCCTAATCGGTGCAAATCGATCTCAATTATGTAACGTACAACACAGTAATTCCAATGAGGTATCCTAGGCCAGTTAAGTTTCGTTTGGATTCTTGTTAAATTTTTATCTTTGCGGCTAGCAAAACAGCCTGTGGGAGGTTCGTTGAGACCTAACTAAAGCCAAACGCTCAATGAACATACATATATACATAAAATATTTAAGAATCCATTGCCATATCCACAAATTAATAGAGTATAAGGACCGGAATATCAAACCCAAGAAAAGAGGAAACTGTGAAACAAGAACAGGAAATGTTTGGCTGAAAGTTATTGTACAGCTGTGATGTTATTGCCGTACCGCTTCTGTACCCACCCTACCATGAGCTTTCGATTGCGATAATGTTGAAAACTCCCAAAGTTAAATTATTTCTCATCTTTACCTTCAAGGAAACATAAAGAAAATTATCATTCCATTTTATAATTTATTATCAGTTAGTGGAATTCGATAGACATTTCCCAACAAAAATTAATAATGATTTCATTTCATATTCATTGATTGCTGTGCAATAAAGTTTAAGTTCATTTAAATTCAAAAAAAACTTATCAAATATGATAGGTAGTGATAGGTAGTTTGTTCTTACTAATCCTAGACATTTTAATGATTATTGTTACTGGTAGTTTTGTGCATTCAGGAGGTATATTCAATAAAAATTTTAACTTTATAAATCAACATCAAAAACTTTCTAAGGCCATTTCATTTTTTTGTTTTTCCTTTCACTTCATGTGTTCACCAATAAGGATTAATAAAAATTTATTTCAATTATTTCATTAAATTTGCAAAAGTGTATTTTTTAATTTTTAAATATTTTTCCGAATTCTATTAGTTTTTCTGCAAGTTAATTAGTTTATTAATGTTTTTTTTTCTTTTCTAACCTACTATTTTCGTTTTTTTTTCTTTCTTTCTTTTATGCTTTTTCTGTCGAGGCTGGCTTCATTTTTTTATCCAAATAAAATTACATAAAATTAGTTTCTCTAAATAAGTTTTAAATTTTACTAATAATTAAATTTTTTTTTCTTTTTGTTTTAAATTATTGATTGGGTTTCTCTTCTTTATGTATTTTTATTCTTCCTTTTTTTGTTCTTTCTGTAGTTTTATTTTTTCATCTCTTGTTTTTAGGGGTTTGTCCCACTGTGCTTAGATCAGCTGTATGGTTCTGACTTTTTGTTACATACAGAATGCACCGTATTATGTTTGTTTGGAGGGCCCAAATAGAAAAGCACTGTTTTAGGTTTTCTGGCATGATTCTTTTTTTTTTCTTTGCGTTTTGATTTGGATCCAACAAAAACCACAACAATTGCACACAATTATTTTTCGTTTAAGCGTGGGTGACAAAACCCAAAATCAAAAGAGAGTCTAATGATTTTGTGGGTGCAATATTAAGAGAAAACATATATTTGGACTCACCAATCTGCAGCTTACGATGAAGGCCTTCTCGAAGAGCTTGGATTGTTTCGACGAATTGGGTTTGCTAAATGTAATTGGGAAAACAGTTAATGTTTATCATCTCAATTTTTGCACAACCACCTATAAAGGTATTTTCACTTTTCTAATTTCTCATTGCTTTCGAATTGCTCTTAACTCTCTCTTTCACTTTACGTTACCAACAGCATGTTGCTTCTATTAGTTTTTTCCGACACTTTAATAAACTTTTTGTTGTTGTTGTACTTAAAATTTGTTCTGGCCAATTTTACGCCTTTATGACACACACTCCTGTTGCACTTTACCTTACATATATTTGTATGTATGTATATTTGTACTTGAACGCAAAAAAATAACCAAAAAAAAATTTAACAAAAATTGAGAAATACTTTTTCCTGCGTTTTTCACTGATTTTGAGACGTTTTCTGAAGCCAAGAATTTGGTTAAGAGATGCACACTTGTTTTTTTCACTGATTATTTGATGGTTTATTAGGTCATCCAGGAGCTCTTGCAACTGATCTGCCTCACGCCATGCGGATGAAGCCGACTTAGGCAGACTGATTAAATTTGGTGGTTCTTAGATGGGGTTTTTGCAATCCTCAAAGTATGCGTATGCTTACCAATTGGGTGTGCTTCATAAAGCAATAGATAAATTTTTCGATTGCCTTTGTACTTTTGGTATAAAGATGCTTTTATTATTTCAAACAAATGTGAATAAATAATAAGCAAATTGATCGCGTCTTCAATCCAAAACCTTTATTTAAATAAAGGTGGCTTTTGCTGTGCAGGGAAATTTCTTACACGAAGAGGTTAGCGAGTAGCGATACTGAGCAGCTTGTAACTGATGTGTCTTCTGGGCAACGTTTTCGGCAAAGAGGCCGGATGCCTGTTTGACCCGTCTTATATACCCTTGAATGCTCCGGAAATTTGGAAATTGCCATCTTGAAAGTGCTGTCAACGCATTCTCTCTATTCTGATTGTCAAGTGAACCTTATCGCAGCCTTGTAAATGAGATTTAATCGAGTACTTTTACGTACTGTTGGGCGCGGTATTTAAATTCAAACATTTATCTGTTGCTCCACGATTGAAAATATTGATATTTTAAACCTCTATATGTAGTGTAATCTGAAACCAAAATTTTTATTGCCTCAAAAAATGCTTAACGAAAGATTTAGCAACATTTTTTTTCTCTTGACATTACAATTATTATAGATATTTAATGATTTTGTCTTTTTGAACGGGACTGGAAAAATAATTTTTATATATTTTACTTAGAAATCGCACTTCTACGAAGAAAAAAGGGAATAAGTGCAGAAAATTTCACTAGAAACCATGGGTCTAAAATGAATCCACCTCAAATCTTAAAGACAAAGATTTTGTCTTTTCCAGCAGGACTAAAACCAATTATTTTTATTTATTAAACTTAGAAATCGCACTTCTACGAAGAAATATGATATAAGAGAACAAAATGTATGCCGAAATACCGTACCTGGATCAAGTTGAATGAAGGAATTCATTTTAGACCCATAGTTTTTGGACGAAATTTTCCGAAGATTTCGTTGGGTGGAACACAATCGACAGTCTTGTTATGACAATTTGCTCCTGCAATTACCATAGTAATTTTTTCCGATATACGAAAAATGAAATGTGTGCACCACTGATTTAAATACAAATGTTTTGCAAACTCGATTCAACGATTCGTGGCACAGCAATACAGTCCAAGCAATAGAGTACCAAGAGAAGCTCTGATAAGTGCCGAAGAATGTTATGCCATAATAAAACTAAATGACATCACATCACCCACAAATCATAAATCTAATAATATAATAGAAGGCTGGTGGAAAGTTCCAATATTTTTTGCTGATTTTTGCTTGCATTCTTGTGGTGTTAATGACAATCGGATTGATATGCCAAGCGATTGTAATAAGATTGAAAAATTTGCCACTTCCTGAAAATATCTGCGATGTCGAGGCGGAGCTAGCGACCCCTCTCAACCCTGTAACCAGCTATGAAAAGTTTAAAAACCAAAAATCATGCATCGATGGGATAGGTTTGAACATTCTTTGACCAGTCTTCGATTTCAACAGACAAATGGGGCATTTATCTATCAGTTCATTGCTGCTGCTATCCGAAGCGCCGCCATCATTATCCTCCTAGCCTCGAACTGAACGGAGGCAGAGCCAGAGTCGGATCGTTGGCGACGCTACAAAGGCAGCTTGATTTGATCAGGGCTTGAGTGTCCACTGGGATGATAACCGAACGACTGCCTTCGCTGGACGTGCCTTAAAACAAGCTGTCCAAGGTGACGGTGGTGTGTTGAGATTTGTACGCATTTTGTTTTTGTTGTAATATATATTTAATACATTTTAATGAAATGCAAATTTTAACGTATTTCAGGTCTGTTGTTAATTGTGTTCTATTGGGGAATATATTACTTAAATTACACACACAAAAATGAGAGAATGAATAAATAAAGATTATTTATGTCTCTATAGATATTAATATCCCAAGGCCACACCTTGGTCAGCCCTTAAGTACATCAATTGCTTTAAGGTAAAAGGTTCTTCGGCTATTAATTTTCATTTGGAACGATAGTCTAACTTATTTATACAAAAACAGAATGGCAACTTTAGCAATTGATTGAACGGGTCGCGGTTTAGATTTTGATGACGAATTCATCTAGATTTAGATGGGATGGCAGTTCAATGTCCTCCAGCTTAAAGTCGCTGTATCTGAACACGACCTGAATAATCTTCGGGTCCATGGTAAATTGATCGCTGCTGGTCTTCTGCTGAAAGACAAATTAATGTTTGATTAAACGGTGAAGCATTAATGGGGATGAGGAAGCTGCGGAAAGACTTAAACTTGGAAACTCTGTGTACATAAATCTTTTCTTGAGAAATTATAGAAGTAGGTTCCACATATGAAATTGTGTAATGCTCTACGATAGCGGCACCGTGGGCTTGCGGAGTGCAACCGTGAGCTTTTACCAGGATTGCACTGTCCCTTTCATATATTGTGTCCAATTTAAAGTAAATTCTCAACTTACCATTTCTCGGGCATTCAGCTTTTCGGTAAGCTTGTCCAAAAACGCATTGATTATTTCGCTCTCATAGTCATCCAATTTGTAGGACTTCATCACTTTGAGAACCTGTGCCGTGCTAAGGAAGATGCCCAGATCGCAAATTGTTTGCACATCCTCTTCGCTCTTGCGCGAATGCAGCAACTGGGAGACTTGATTCAGAGGCGCCAGGGGTTTCAGCACATCGTTTGACTGCAAATAGATGAAACGTATCAATTAGCTCTCATACTTATGTATATATTTCTTTTACTCACCATCTTCTTATCACGCACCCAGTCTTCAATGCAACCCAGATTGTAGCGTATGATCATTTCCGTCTCCCACATGCAGATTTAACCGCGCAACATTAAACAGTTTGGGGTCTAGAAGACCCTGAATATCATAATCAGAGCCTGATATAGATTCACAATTAGATCCAGAATAATGCGACGATATTCATAGAGGTTGAAGTTTTTCAGCTGCTGCTGATTCTGTTTCTCGGTGTTGAATTTCACATATTCTTCCATGTCGCTGTATTGTTTTAAAAGATTCAGCAGGCTGTGCGACGAAAAAGGTTAAACAAAGATTAGAACTTAAGGGATTGACTTACGTTATAGAATTGACCAGCCAAATCACACGATTCTCTATGGGATGTGGGGTGCGGTACATTTTCTTGATCTGGATGACGAATTTACTTAGAAGCTCAAGAATATACTCATCGGCATCAGATCAGTATATCTAAAGAAAGGTAGACCATTAGTTAAAGTCCGGAGCGCTTTAAGAGATGCCAACTCACCGTATGCACATAAATATCGGATAGGCTGGAAAACCGGGTAGGAGTCCCACCACAGTACGTGAAGTCATATTGCTAAGCAAACGCTGGAGGATCTTAGCAAGATCGCTGCTGTGGAACTTTTTTAGACCCTGAGGACTTGGAGACTTTTGTTTGGTCGCATTGGCCCCCACATCCGGTGTGTGGCCCTCTTTAATGCGTCTCATTTCCTCCCCCAGCTTGTGCTCCAACTGGCCACCGTTTTGTCGGTAAGCCTTTAGCTTGGTATTGGCCAGCTTGAGCTCTTCCTGCACCAAGAGGAATTGAGAAATGGCTTTCTTAGGCTCGCGCCGCAAAAAGCGATCATTCAGCTTAAGAGTATCCACAATGGCTTACTCAAACTCATTGATGCTTTTAAAAATGACCTTTTGTAGGTCATCCCTTTCATTAGTTAGACTCTCGATGTCCTGGGTCATTTCCACTAGTTTGCTGTTGTGCTCCTCGGTAATGGCTTTAAGCTCGGATTCTAGTTGTCTGCCAGGAGGGGGAACACGTTAAATGAATTTATACCCAATGTAACCGTCTTAATAACCACCTATTGACCAACTTTTGGGAGTGGAAGGCCTCTAGGACTTCGTTCACATCGTTGCCGCGCAACTGCAGGCTATCCGGTTCAAAGGAACGAAACGTTTGGTTCTGTTGCAATAGGACAGCTTTCAATTGGATTGGATACACTCCTCACGTCTTCTACGCACCTCTTCCTTTAGAGCGCAATGTTGGGCTGCAAAGAGAGAAGGATAGAGTGGGGGAGGGGAGGGGGATGGATATTACAACTGCTATTTATGCCTATTAGGAGGTGTTACCATTGAGCTCGTTGGAAAAACCCATATAGTTGTAGTCAAGTGTCTGCCCCCTTCTACTTACCAGAATGAATCCTAGGTGGGCTTATTGCGACTGGCCGAATTGATGTACTGCTCCTGCAGATATATATGATTTAGCTTCTCTTCTTCAAGTATGAAACGGAGTTTCACCACAATGCTTGTGCTATCGATGAAGGAATCTGCAGGGGCAAAAGCATCTTAACTAGATTATTCTAGATTATTCTTTTGGATTCAAAAAAAAAACCGTAACCGAAACTGTAACCCGTAAACGCTAAAAATTACTTCAAAATTTGAAACCAAAACGGGAAATTTTTTTTTCCATTATTCGTAACCGTATAACCTTTATTAACATAACCGGTTATCAGTACCGTAACCGAAACAAGTATATATAAAATGTTGTTGTGTACAGATAGTGTGTGGCTGATTTATTTTTTAGCAAAGAAACATAAACTTTTTGTTTACTTTCGACACGGGCGTTTTTGTAGTTCCTATCACAAGTGCGAAGGCCTTTGCCAGTTGTGGCTTTTGCGAAGCCACAAAACAAAAATGGCTTCCTCACTGAAGCACATTTTCAAAAGATCATTTTTAAAAATGCAGATTCCAGTCCTCATTGTGTTGCTTCATCATATGCATCTGAACAATTTACATAATGGCTGGCAACAAAGAGAACAAATGAAACATAGATATTCAGTTTTTATTTATTTCGCTGCTAGAAAAATGAACTCTAATGATGGTAAGGGTTCAAAGCGAAAATGCAAAATGCAATTAAAAGTAGTTATTCAAATTTATTCATAAGAATATTTTTTTTGCTATTTTGATAAGCGTACTTTTTTCCGCTTCTTCAAAATCCATTTGATATGGATGGCGACTACTGCTACTAGATAGGGACTCCTCGTCATCGGACCTCTGTCTTTTAAAAGCAGCATCAGGACTTAATTCAGTCGAACTTTATAAAGCAGCTAAAACTCCTTTCTCTGTTGCGGTACAACTCTTTATCGCTACCAGCATTCTTTCTGAGGAACACATATTGATCATAAAGTTTCCTCAAGCTCTTCCTAGTTTCATGGTATGCCCAAGGGATTTCAATACACCATCAATTTGAAGGACAGTGCGGTTAGGCTCTCCCTTAATGTGTATTTGAATCCTCTTATAGTACGCAGAAGAAACGCTTTTTTAGATGGTAGCTTGCTGAATCCAGCACTACCCGCAACGCGCCAATCAAATAAATGCTCGAATTCTCTATATCCAGCATTGTGCTTTGAGTAAAATATTTTTAAAAATATATTTTTAATTCAAACAATGTTTGGCATCTCAAAGGTTACTTCTACGAAAAAGTAAAATTAAAAAGGGGAAACTAAAATTTAATTTCGCAACTTTAAACCCACGGTGCCAGTATTAAACCTTAAAATTTCGAAGTTTTGTTTTTTATTACGGTAACTAGAAATTTTTAAGAATTTTTTGCGCCCAGAGGAACAGAACATTTCAAAAAAAAAACTTCCCATACGATTATGTTCAGTCTACTGTACATATATACTGTCGGTATAGAATACTAGAGATCGTCCATTTAAAACTAAACTCTTATAAAATATTCGTCTTTAATTTTGTAAGGTGAAGAGCAATCGGTTAATCGATATATTTAAGACTGTGTCATTAATATAATTTATTTTAATTTGGGCAAAATATTCCATAAACTATGGTTTATTAAATTTAACTTAGGTCTAATGGGCCAATTGTGTTCGAATATGTATTTTCCGATCAACTCTGTTAATCCTGAATGTATTTACAATTACATTATTGTTATTATCAAAGAATCTAATGTGCAGCTTTCAAATTTTTATACAAATATAATAAAATTTTAAGTTATTTTTCTTCTTTTCTTTTCAAATGAATTAAAATATTATACACCTTTATATTTTTAGAAAATGAGTAACATGGACTCGTCAATTAACACTGAATTTGAACGGCGATTCTATGTGCCGAATGTGAGAGTCAACTATACTAAGAACCAAACGTAAGTTTTCAATACCCCTACAAATTATATATAAACTCATTTTACAATTTGGCAACATTCCCGATTTTAAGGCTAATTGAGTAATTTTTGCCATTTTTTAGATCGTTCGATATTTATCATCCGTCTTCATAATTAAAACTCATTATAAAATTTTAAAATTCTGCGGATCTGATGTATAGATCCTCCTATTTACACGAATATTTAGCAGAGCTCGCAAATAACTGTTCACCGTTTATAGCCGTTTTTATGACAGTCTAAGCTCATTATAAAATTCTGTACATTTTTTGAACTTATTGGCTTACACATAATCTCAGCTCATTAATACATTGAATAACTTGATCACCTAGAAGTTAGAAATACCTTGCAAATATACAAAAAAGTTCACAAAAATTTGTTAAGCCGTTTCGGAGGATTGCGAACACAGACACCATGACATGAGATTTGTATATTTATCAGGGATGCAAACCACTCGGAAATGGTTTGCATGGTTTTTGGGGACTACTGAACCGCGGTTATGGTTCGGTTCGCACTTTGTTCAATTAATTCAGGCTGCCTTCACACAAGCCTCGATAAATGACCCAAGACATCTCGTAGGCACGCATTTCCCCATTAAATTATATGAATTTGACAAACTATTCAAATTTAAAGCATAACAAAAAGCAGGACTACTAGAATATCATGTCTCATGTGTCAAACAGTGTGAAGGCAGCCTAACCTAAGAAACATATTTTTGATACAAGTATTTAGATTATTCATTAACAAAGACTTAGGTTCGACGGCAATTTTCGTATAAACGCTCTCATATCGTTTTGAAATCCTAAAACTTTACATATGAAATGACGAAAACATCTTTGGTCACTTGATATTGTTTAGTAACTTTGACGGTTTAAAATCGACTACTGAAAGCAAAGCGGATCAAAATCGTCAAATAGTTACAATTTTCTTTTGATCTGATCAAGAAATCTGTGACATATTTGGCACTTCACCTATAAACTCAAACAAATCTAAATCCATAAATTCATACGGACATCGACTTCGATATGTGAAACACACCCTATTATATAATAAACATTTCATTTTTAATAAGACTTTAAGAACATTATTGAATATCAATTTCGGGTTACGGTTTTGGTTACTGTTTTAATCAAGGATTTAAATCGATAAAAAAAACGGTTTGGATTATGATCAAATTATTTTCGTTTCGGTTACGGTTATTTGTTATACCCTTGGAGAGGGTATATTAAAATTCTCCGGATGTTTGTAACGCAGGGAAGGGAAGCATCTCCGACCACATAAAGTATATATATTCTTGATCAGCATGACGAGCTGAGTTGATATAGCCATGTCCGTCAGTCCGTCTGTCCGTCCGACTGTTTCTATGCTATCTCCTCCGTCAGTTTTAAAGTTGTCTTAACCAAACTTTGCACAAAGTCTTTTGGTATAAATACGCTGCACATTTGTCGGAACCGGCCGGATCGGATGACTATAGCATATGGCTGCCATAGGAACGATCGGTTGAAAAACTAGTTTTAGTGAGAAAAACTTTTTAATTTCAATGCTATCGCTCTCAACGCTCGTATTTATAAGTTTTTAATGATTTCACATAATTTCACCAAGCCATGTCAAAATCGGACAACTATATAGTATTGCTGCCATACAAAAGTTAGGTCTGAAAAAAAGTCTTAGTGAGAAAAACTTTTTTGTTTTCAATGTTATCGCTTCCAACGCTCGTATTTATAAGTTTTCAATGATTTTCATAATTTCACCAACATTTTTCGAAATCAGACCACTATATAGTATAGCTGCCATACAAACTGTCAGGCACATATCAAGCTCCAAGGGTATATAAACTTCGGTCGAGCCGAAGTTAGCTGGCCTCTATTTTTTTCTCAAAGATTGAGGTAGGGACGATTGCCACGTTAATTTTGCTTCCATAAAGCCCTACATTATCAAAATCGGTTCGGTAGAACTTGAGAAAATGTGGGCACCTGTCCGAAAAACTTTGTTTCGAGATAAATGAGTTTAAAGCAGCGTTGGCCCTTGGTTTCATCCCGGAGCCGAAAAAATTTCGCTATTTACACATACATGACCCGAACGCTGGACCAAGCTGAGACCTCAAGAGCAAAAAAGCGTCATTTGCTCGACAGAGTTCGAAGCGATTAGGTCGAAGCAAATTCACGGACCTTTGTTTTCATACACTAATACACTCTCAGTTTTTGGCCTCGCTCTCGCTGGCCATCGCTGGTTTAAAGTTTAAAGTAATTTGAAAATTGCTTTTTTTAGCGAAGTCATTGGTCGACAAAAAAAGAGTTATATAATCTAAGGTATTTCGCATTTTTAAAAATCCATTTGGGATCATTTTTTTGAAAAAATAAAAAGAAAAAAAAAATTTTAGAAAAAAAATTTTCTAGACCAGAAGAGGGTCTTAAAAGTCTTTAAAAAGACGCGTCGCTTTGACGCATATGGCGCATTTTATAGCAGAAGCAAGTCGGTCCGAGGGCACTGGGGTAATAAGATACTTTACGGCTAGTCTGAATAGTCCCGTCATGGCCGCCTTATGCGAATCCCAGAATATTAAGGGATAACTTTCCCATGACGTTTGTGGCAACCTAAAGTATAATTTCAGCCCGCTATTTTGCGACTCTTGGGCTTGCATAAAGTCAAGATACGGGACATTTGGTCGTTCAAACGTTAAATACAAACTTTTCCGCACAAATTACACTTGGCTGTGCCTTTTTTTATGTCGCGCTAATTTGCTTGTATGAAATTTGAATCCATTTTCTGTCTCTTAAATGCGCTTGCGCTCGCTACTCAGATCAAAAAGTTACCAACGCACAAATATCAGAAAATATCCAACAAAAAAAATCGATATTCGATATTTGGTCAAAAAAAAAATCACGATATAAATATATCAGTTTTAAAAAATATTATCGATATATTGATATTTTGATATATTTTCGACAACCCTAGTGTACACCTACATACATGCAACAATTTGTGGCTCTACTTCTTATAGTCTGTGAGATCAACGCGTTTATACATAGAGAGTGACAGTTTTTCGCTGCTAAATGATTGAGGAGGAGGAGTTCTCTACCTCTTAAAGTCTGTGAGATCCATGCGTTTATACAGAGAAAAGGACAGTTTTTCACTGTTAAAAGATGGAGGAGGGGAATTTTCGAATTCTGAAACAAACTCGATGTGGGTACAGTATTCACTTACATACATGCCAAAACTTGTGGCACCATCAATTTCAGTCTCTGAGATCGACGCGTTCATACAGACAGACAGACGGACATGGCTAAATCGACTCGGCTGTGATGCTATTCCTGTCAAACTTCATATAAAAAAAAACTGTGCCAGGAATTTTTAGTTTACCTTTTCGTTGCTTGTGTATCCAGCAACATGAACGTAATCCACATTTTCTTATAGATAGTTGTCATATCGATAGCGTGTGTGGATGGAGAGAACAGCTGACAAAAAAGTTTTTCCTACTAAGACGTTTTTTCAAAACTATCTTTTGTATGGCAGCTATACTATATAGTTGTCCGATTTTAATAAAACTTGGTGAAATTATGTGAAGGCATAGAAAACTTATAAATACGAGGTTTGGGGACGATTGCGTTGAAGACGAAATAGTTTTTCTCAATAAAACTACTTTTTCGACCGAGTTTGGAAGAATATGTATACTTTATGTGGTCGGAGATGCTTCCTTCTATGCGTTACAAACATTTGAACAATTTATATACCCTCTCCAAGGGTATAAAAAAGATTTAAAAGGAAATATTTCAACAAGAGGGAGCCGTAGACATCGATGTTTCTCCAGCTCTAATAACAGTGCAACTCTACCGAACCCAATTGATGTCTTTGAACGGCCAGAGTACGAGCAGAGGAAGAGTTTACGTGCAGAAATTAATTGGCGTATATATCGACTCGACTGTTGATGCTGATCAAGAATACATATATATACTTTATAGGGTCGGAATTGATTCCTTCCCCTATACTAATATACTCTATGTAAATTTTGTACACGGCATAATAACGCCGCGGGGCGTCGATTTCTGAAATGGCGGATGCGATGCGTGTTAACGTGATTTCTGCATATACAAAGTCAGAGTTAGGTTTAACTATATTTTAGAAGTTATTGTTATTATTTACACACTGCCCGTGGGAATTTTGGGGGTTAACTAACCCCCCTCCCTGGGACTTACAAATGCAATAGGCGAGAAATCACTTTTCACCTTTGTCACTCGTCACAAAATTCGCGCAAAAAACACATTTGCGTAATACAAAGTCCCTCCATTAAAATTCAAACAGGTAACGGATATTTATTTCAATCCAGGCGCCTAACTCCATATATCGATAAATACCGAGCAAGTATCGAGCGACTAAGAGAACGCGTTAGGACATTGGCTCGGCATTGCGTGAGCTCGAAAGTGAGCGACCACTATATAAGACGGGCTCCACTTTCGGGCTCCATTTTTTGTGAAACTGGAAGAAGTTTTGAGTGCAAAAATTTCATCTGCCATATATATAAATATATCTAATATTTTTTTAAATGTAAATATTTTGTTACACATATAAGGCATAGTCCACATATAAATCTAATATTTTGTTAAATCTAAATATTTTGCTCCTGCATTAACCGCTTTCATAATTTGATCGCAGCTTTTGTGAAAATTTGGGGACCCATGAGGTGGTAAAGCGTTCACCCAAATTGCCAGTTTTATATTAGATGGAATTAAACTTTCATCCCCAGTTTTTAAATAAATTTTAATATTATTTTTTGAAATTTTGCGGCTGTACGACAATATTTTTTCTAAATCATCTTTGTTTATATTTGTGTCTTCGCCTTTAAGTTTCTTAATTTGACAACTCCAAATTTTTTCCAGATCTAGAGAACTGTATGAAAAATTTCTTTTCGTGGAATTGGAATTGCACGTGGTTCTGTGTTTAGCCATACTGATGCGATGGCAAGTTAGTAACACTTTTTTTTAATTTTGCTTTACTTTTTTATAGGTGTAATTATTGCTTATGTTTTTTTTTGTTTTGTTTGTTTTTTTTTTTTTTTATCACTTTTTTTTAAATTTTTATAATATTTATAAATTTTGTCACACACACATCAAGTGCAAATTTGCAATTTTTCGCTAGTGATGGTCGAGAGTTTCTGTGTGATAGCAGTTTTCAGCTATAAAGCTAAAACCAATTTTTTACAACACAGCTGTTTGGACAGTGCTGCCCATTTAACAATGTCTTCACACCCATACACATGTATTAATACACATGTATTAATGAATTTACCGTTTCTAAATACAACAAAACGGGAGATTTTGTTTCGTGAATAACGTTGGTGTTTTTGCTCATAAAACATTTTGTACCCTGTACCCATTAAAAATGGCTGTTCATGAAGTTGTGCAAATGTATGTAACAGGTAGAAGAAACATTTCCGACCCTATAAAGTATATATATTCTTGATCAGCGTGACGAGCTGAGTCGAGATATAGGTGTATACTGTATATATGTATATAGGTTTATAATTAGGCACATCGAGTTTGTTTCAAATTTCGAAAAATCCTCCTCCTCCTCCATCATTTAGCAGCGAAAAACTGTCACTCTCTATGTATAAACGCGTAGATCTCAGAGACTATAAGAGATAGAGATACCAATTTTTGCATGTACATAGGTATAGGCCGTACGCAGATCAAGTTTGTTTCAGATTTGCAAAATTTTCCCCCCCCTCCCCCTTAAACCGCAAAAAACTGTCTGTGAGCCACAATTTTAAAGTTACAACATTCTCGTTTAATATATATCATCTTAAGCCCTTATTCTATCCATTCTGAAACGCAAAATGTTTTATGAGCAAAAACACCAACGTTATTCACGAAACAAAATCTCCCGTTTTGTTGTATTTAGAAACGGTAAATTCATTAATACATGTGTATTAATACATGTGTATGGGTGTGAAGACATTGTTAAATGGGCAGCACTGTCCAAACAGCTGTGTTGTAAAAAATTGGTTTTAGCTTTATAGCTGAAAACTGCTATCACACAGAAGCTATCGACCATCACACTACCATCACTAGCGAAAAATTGCAAATTTGCACTTGATGTGTGTGTGACAAAATTTATAAATATTATAAAAATTTAAAAAAAAGTGATAAAAAAAAAAAAAAAAAAACAAACAAAACAAAAAAAAACATAAGCAATAATTACACCTATAAAAAAGTAAAGCAAAATTAAAAAAAAGTGTTACTAACTTGCCATCGCATCAGTATGGCTAAACACAGAACCACGTGCAATTCCAATTCCACGAAAAGAAATTTTTCATACAGTTCTCTAGATCTGGAAAAAATTTGGAGTTGTCAAATTAAGAAACTTAAAGGCGAAGACACAAATATAAACAAAGATGATTTAGAAAAAATATTGTCGTACAGCCGCAAAATTTCAAAAAATAATATTAAAATTTATTTAAAAACTGGGGATGAAAGTTTAATTCCATCTAATATAAAACTGGCAATTTGGGTGAACGCTTTACCACCTCATGGGTCCCCAAATTTTCACAAAAGCTGCGATCAAATTATGAAAGCGGTTAATGCAGGAGCAAAATATTTAGATTTAACAAAATATTAGATTTATATGTGGACTATGCCTTATATGTGTAACAAAATATTTACATTTAAAAAAATATTAGATATATTTATATATATGGCAGATGAAATTTTTGCACTCAAAACTTCTTCCAGTTTCACAAAAATGGAGCCCGAAAGTGGAGCCCGTCTTATATAGTGGTCGCTCACTTTCGAGCTCACGCAATGCCGAGCCAATGTCCTAACGCGTTCTCTTACTCGCTCGATACTTGCTCGGTATTTATCGATATATGGAGTTAGGCGCCTGGATTGAAATAAATATCCGTTACCTGTTTGAATTTTAATGGAGGGACTTTGTATTACGCAAATGTGTTTTTTGCGCGAATTTTGTGACGAGTGACAAAGGTGAAAAGTGATTTCTCGCCTATTGCATTTGTAAGTCCCAGGGAGGGGGGTTAGTTAACCCCCAAAATTCCCACGGGCAGTGTGTAAATAATAACAATAACTTCTAAAATATAGTTAAACCTAACTCTGACTTTGTATATGCAGAAATCACGTTAACACGCATCGCATCCGCCATTTCAGAAATCGACGCCCCGCGGCGTTATTATGCCGTGTACAAAATTTACATAGAGTATATTAGTATAGGGGAAGGAATCAATTCCGACCCTATGTGTATGTATGTATTCTTGATCAGCATCAACAGTCGAGTCGATATATACGCCAATTAATTTCTTCCTCTGCTCGTACTCTGGCCGTTTTTGCTTTAATGCTTGGCTCAAAGACATCAATTGGGTTCGGTAGAGTTGCTCTGTTATTAGAGCTGGAGAAACATCGATGTCTACGGCTCCCTCTTGTTGAAATATTGCCTTTTAAATCTTTTTTATACCCTTGGAGAGGGTATATTAAAATTGTCCGGACGTTTGTAACGCATATAAGGAAGCATCTCCGACCACATAAAGTATATATATTCTTGATCAGCATGACGAGCTGAGTTGATATAGCCATGTCCGTCTGTCCGTCCGTCCGTCCGTCTGTCCGTCCGTCTGTCCGTCTGTTTCTATGCTATCTCCTCCGTCAGTTTTAAAGCTATCTTAACCAAACTTTGCACGAAGTCTTTTGGTACAAATACGCTGCACATTTGTCGGAACCGGCCGGATCGGATGACTATAGCATATAGCTCCCATAGGAACGATCGGATGAAAAACTAGTTTTAGTGAGAAAAACTTTTTTGTTTGCAATGCTATCGCTCCCAACGCTCGTATTTATAAGTTTTCAATGATTTTACATAATTTATTAAGGCTTATCGAAATCGGACCACTATATAGTATAGATGCATACAAACTGTCAGGCGTATATCAAGCTCCAAGGGTATATAAACTTCGGTCGAGTCGAAGTTAGCTTGCCTCTATTTTTTTTTGAATATCTTTAAAAGCGCACGGTAGATTTTTGTTAAAATCGTTGTTATGATGGTATAATGGGCTATTGCATGTCCCTAAGAGATATTTTTTTTGTGCACCCGTTACGACCATTTGTGCTCTGCAAAATCGACTGAAAGCTTTTCGTGTATATAATTCATTACCTCCGCTAGGTCTTTTCTGCTCCACATCCACCCACATCCCGCTCTTCCCAGTAAGCATCCCGGCGGTATTTCCAACATCCGAAAATTAAAAACAAAATAAATTCTCATTTTGACCTTACAATCCGAGTTTCAAGCCAATCGTATGAAAAATAGTTTTTGCAAGCAAAATTTTCCGGCCATTTTCCTCGTGTGAAGATTTTCCAAAATCGGGAAAACACGTTCAAATTATTTCGCGTACTATGCTTACAAATCAAGTTTTAAGTCAATCTGATGAAAAAAAATGTTTACCATACAATTTTTTCCGACGCTTTTCCGACTTTTCCGGGTGGGATTTACCGGAAAATTTGAACACAGTTATTGTTAAATTTTAATATAGATCTTTGAAAATGAGTTTGAATCTGATCGGATAATAAGCAAAAAAGTTTCATACAACAGTTTTCCGCGAATTTGCCGACTTTGGGGATAGATTTTCCAAAATTTGAGTGTCACTTTTTTGTTATGTGTAATTTTGAAAATGAGTTTGACGCTAATCGCTGGCAACTAAAGTTTCGCCCATTCAACCTTGACCACCCACTTTCCACCCAGCGGGGTGAATTTTCCGGAAGATTGGTATGCAGTTAATGTCGAGTTTTCATATAGATCTTTAAAAATAAGTGTGAACTTGATCGGATGAAAAACAAAAAAGGTTCATACAACAGTTTTTCGCGAATTTTCCACATTTGCCGACAGAATTTTCCAAAATCCGTTCTTAGTACTCACTTTTAGCATAAGATAAAAGTACTGTGAAAATCTCATCTTCCTATCTTTTATGGTTTAGTCTGTGCGACGGTCACCAGTCAGTCAGTCAGTCAGGTTGAACAGTTTTATATCTCCATAAATATAAAAGAAAGTGTCCTGACTGATTCACTGACTGATTGGCAATCATCGCACACCCTAAACGATAAGAGATAGAGGGCTGTAATTTTCACAGGAGTTTCTGTTGGTGGTGAAAGTGCGTACTAAGACGGGGTTTTGGAAAATTCCACCCGGAAAAGTCGGAAAAGCGTCGGAAAAGTTTGTATGGGAAAAATGTTATTTTTCATCCGATTGACTTGAAACTTAGTTTGTAAGCTTGGTACGCGAAATAATTTGACACGTGTTTTTCCGATTTTGGAAAATCCGCCCAAGAGGAAAATGGCGGGAAAATTCTGCATAAAAAAATTATTTTTCATCCGATTGGCTTGAAACTCGGTTTGAAAGGAAAGTAGGTGAAATGAATTGAAATGTGATTTTCCGAAGTTGGAAAATTTGACCCAACGGTCGGAAAATTCCCGGAAAATTCTGCATGAAAAAAACTATTTTTCATCCGATTGGCTTGAAACTCGGTTTGTAAGGACAAAATACGAAATAATTTGAAATGTGATTTATCAATGTCGGAAAACCCGCCCACGAGCAAAATGGTCGGAAAATTCTGCATGCAAAAAACTATTTTTCATCCGATTGGCTTGAAACTCGGTTTGAAAGGAAAGTAGGTGAAATGAATTGAAATGTGATTTTCCGAAGTTGGAAAATTTGACCCAACGGTCGGAAAATTCGCGGAAAATTCTGCTTGAAAAAAACTATTTTTCATCCGATTGGCTTGAAACTCGGTTTGTAAGGACAAAATACGAAATAATTTAAATGTGACTTTTCAATGTCGGAAAATCCGCCCACGAGGAAAATGGCCGGAAAATTCTGCATGCAAAAAACTATTTTTTACCCGATTGACTTGAAACTCTGTTTGTAAATCAAAGTCGGAATTAATTTATGTTTTTATTTTCCGTGGTTAGGAACTGAATGGGTTGTGGGTGGTAAGTTGTTTTGGAAGTGAGTGGATAGTGGGTGGTAAGAGGATGTAAAGTGTGTGAAATGTGGCGGGAAGTGTGCGGGAAGTGGGTGAGATGTCGGTGGGAAGTGGGTGAGATGTGGGTGGGATGTTGGCGGGAAATTGGCGGGAAGTGGGTGGGATGTGGGCGGGTAGTGGGTGGGATGTGGGTGGTAGATGGGTGGGAAATGGATTGGAAGTCGGAGGGATGTGGGTGGGATGTGGGTGGGAAGTGGGTGGGAGGTGGGTGGGATTTGGGCGGGAAGTGGGTGGAAGGTGGGTGGGATGTGGGCGGCAAGTGGGTGGGAACTAGATGGGAAGTGGGAGTGATGGAAGTGGGTGGAAGGTGGGTGGGATATGGGTTGGATCTGGGCGGGAATTGGGTGGTAGGTGGGTGGGATGTAGGCGGGAAGTGGGTGGAAAGTAGGTGGGAAACGGGTGGAAGTTGTGTAAGAAGTAGATTGGGAGTGGGTGAGGTGTAGGTGGGATGGGGGTGGTAAGAACGCAGCAGCAAAGTCGTAACGGTGAAAAAGCAAAGTAGTAAAACGTTGATTCCAAGCCTATGTATGTATGATTCGATTTCTGGGCTCTATAGAGGAAACAAATTTATAGAATGTTTTTAAGTTTGGTAAATACTTGACTCTCACGATTGACTTCAAACTGATTCTGATATGGGTTCTAAGCTGTTCAAGGCGCAGCGAAGCGCGACGGGCTTTTTGCTAGTATATAGATAACGTGAAAAAGCAAAATCGAGTTGTTATTCAAAGCAGCAGACACGCGTCCACCCCTCTACAAACATAGGTAATTAATTTATTCCAGTTTGGCCCATTTAATATATTTATAATTTCATTCTTCCTTATAACGGTCTTCTCTAGATGCGTCCAATAGAATGGCTAAATGTCTCCTTTTCGTTAAATTACACATTGTACAAAGACTCGATTGGGTCGGTAAAAATCCATCGCTATTCAGTTTCAAGAGATCATATCGGGCTTCAAAAATCCATGTAATGTCTGCAACCTTTAATTCGTCTGTGATATTTACAAGGGATTCCATTATTATCATCCAGAAAGGTATAGATGCGACTCGTATTTACAGCTGTCTACTCGTGATGATCTCGAATTGTCTAATTCCCATATTTTTGATGCATAAGATTGAGTGGAACGGCACACCGCAAGGAATAATTTACTTTTGGAGCTTAAGGGTACTCTTTAAATGCAAAGTAGAGCTTAAAACCTCAACGAACTACGGTTAAGGCTACGTTTACTGTTTTGACCGATCATTTTTATCCGGCTACGACTATTATCCGAATTCTCCTTTGGGTTTCGGTTACGGTTACGTCTATTGGCATCCGTTCAACCCCGCCCGTTATTTACCTTAACCCACGACGCAATAGATATTACAACAAACTCGCGTTCTATTGCGCTGATCGAAAGCAAATGATAAAAATAAGAATGTTGTTGTACCATTTCCGTTATTTATGAAAGTATCAAGCAGACAAAAGCGGCTTCATTTGGAGCATAATGCCTAACTAAATGATAAACTAAAGTAAATTAAAAGTAATAAATGGTTTAGGAAGTGCGCGCCGTGACACTGAATGTAACACTTTGTGACTCAATGCAATCTCATCATAAAGGCACACGAATCGAAAAGAATACGAATAATATCTTTTGACGAACTGCAATGCTCATTTACCCAATACAATCTTTTATTCGGCATTTTCACCCACTTTGCGGTCAAATTTTCCAAATTTTCTCTCATAGAGCGCACTTACATAAAAAAAACGACGGAAAAAACAACTCCTAGACCTTTAAGATAGGCGGTCTTGGCTGTCGGGCGTAAGGATTTACATATATAAAGGACTTTCTTTATCATTCACATTCAGAGAAAGAGTTTAACTTGTAAAAGGCGATTACGCAAAACACAACAATATGTGCGAATACTTTTTGGCTACGTTACGCTTTGGCAAATTGACATTATAAATAAAGGTACAGATACAGCTAACCAAATTCTTTACCTTTATTATCGTTCTTATTTGTTCATCAAATAAATTTTCGTATATCGAAATTTTAACTATTAGGGAAACGCCCGAATAAAACCCATATCTTTTTTTCTAGTTTCGGTACTGGTTACCGGTTATGTTTACATATAACACGCTTATAAAAAAAAAACAGTTTTTTCGGTTACGGTTACAGTTTCGGTTACAAATTTTAAAGTGTTTTTAGCGGTTAAATGTTAAAGATTCGGTAACGGTTTTAATGTCTGCTGCAAATATAATTTTTTCAAGCACTGTTAATTCAGTTTTCATGTTTTATGAAGGACAAGGTTGTTTTAAAATTTAAACTTTACTGTTTAAACTTTAAATACCACTTCCTGATAGCTGTGATCTCTGACACAATCGGTATAGGTTTTGATTTGTAAGCACGTTTTTCAGTTTTGAGACAGCCGGATGCCGGTTCTAAATACCATAATATTTGACTTACTGGTATTCACCTCCATATTCCACTTTTCACAGTACTACTCGGGCTTGTAGATCATTCGTTGCATCATGTCAGTACCGTCTGCTAACAGCACGATATCGTCTGCTTACAAAAGAACTCGGAGGTTGATATCACCGATCCATAGTCCTTCAATTTCCCATATTGTATTGTGTTTCTTTGGTGGGGTCTCCGTTGGCGGTCCATTACTCCTTCAGTCGAGACTCTTGATACCAAAAAGGGTTAAACAAAATCGTCAATAGTTGCTTAGAATTCACAATTCTCACCAGTTCCGATCCAAATAGCTTTTTAATATCAACATCCCTCCACATGTGTACAAACCTGGCCTGAAAAGAGCCAAATGGGCAACACTCACGGAGCTCTGCCTGGCTCATATTATGAATATTAAAATTGATTACGAGCTCCAAATGCACTGCCATAGTAGTAAAACTTCAATTAAGTTATTTTGAATTAGAAAACACATTTCATTGGTGGTTTAATTAATAATTTAGTTAAATGCAGTC
Organism: Lordiphosa clarofinis; assembly: GCA_018904275.1. Classification (NCBI taxonomy): domain Eukaryota; kingdom Metazoa; phylum Arthropoda; class Insecta; order Diptera; family Drosophilidae; genus Lordiphosa; species Lordiphosa clarofinis. The sequence goes on from JAEIGQ010000011.1 coordinate 4,879,774, forward strand.
TCATGGTTCCACCTTGCGCTTGCTCAAATATCAGCCCAAGAATTCAATTTACGCGCCGCTTTTTTTTTTGGCGTTTTTTGAGCGAATTCGCCGCACAACCCTCAAATAAATTCAAATCGCGCGCCCATCACAAATTTTGGCAACGACGCAGCGTCTTTTTGTGCGTCTTTTTGTGCGTCTTTTGCGGTTTTTTAATGCGTCTTTTAAGATAAAAGACTGAAACAATTTGGTTAGATTTGAATATATGAAATGAATAAAAAAGAATAATTAAAGTTTTTTTATTTTTATTTTTATTTATATCCTTCTATTTTTTCGCCCACAACATTTAACTATATGTCACATAATGTAACAATGGCCACAGAAATAAAAAAAATAATAAAAGCTAAAAGCAAAAGCAAATAACATTGTATTGTTGTTTTTTTGTTATTTGGGGCTGCGCACAGGAATTATGTACATACATATGTATATGTATGTTGTTAGCTATTTACATATATTAACTAGCTTTTGGGCAATGTTGTTGTTGTTGTTGTTTTTTCTGCTCTAAAATCAATGAGCCATAGCCAAAGATATATCAAAATACAAATTACGTGTCCAACATTTTTATACCCTGTACCCATTGAAAATGGGAAAAAGGGGATCATGAAGTTGTGCAAATGTATGTAACAGGGAGAAGGAAACATTTCCGACCCTATAAAGTATATATATTCTTGATCAGTCTGTCCGTCTGTCTGTCTGTATGAACGCGTAGATCTCAGAGACTATAAGAGATAGAGATACCAATTTTTGCATGTACATAGGTATAGGCCGTACGCAGATCAAGTTTGTTTCAGATTTGCAAAATTTTCCCCCCCTCCCCCTTAAACCGTAAAAACCTGTCAGAGCCACAATTTTAAAGTTACAACATTCTCGTTTAATATATATCATCTTAAGCCCTTATTCTATCTATTCTGAAACGCAAAATATTATATGAGCAAAAACACCAACGTTATTCACGAAACAAAATCTCCCGTTTTGTTGTATTTAGAAACGGTAAATTCATTAATACATGTGTATTAATACATGTGTATGGGTGTGTGAAGACATTGTTAAATGGGCAGCACTGTCCAAACAGCTGTGTTGTAAAAAATTGGTTTTAGCTTTATAGCTGAAAACTGCTATCACACAGAAACTCTCGACCATCACTAGCGAAAAATTGCAAATTTGCACTTGATGTGTGTGTGTGATTTTTAAAAAAATTAACTTTAAATTAAAAAGTGTTAACAAAATATATTAATATTATAAAAATTTAAAAAAAAGTGTTCAAAAAAAACAAACAAAACATTATAAGCAATAACTAACCAACTAACGCAAAATTAAAAAAAAAAGTGTTAAAAAAACAAATAAAACAAAAAAAAAAACTTAAAATAACAATACATTTTATTTAATTATACATTTTTTCAGTGTGTGGTAAGTCAAAATTTCAGATGTTTGTAACGCATAGAAGGAAGCATCTCTCGAAAAAGTAGTTTTATTAAGAAAAACTATTTCGTCTTCAACGCAATCGTCCCATACAAAAGATAGTCTTGAAAAAACGTCTTAGTAGGAAAAACTTTTTTTTTCCTTTTTTCTCCCCCCCCCCACCCAATCTTTTTTTTCCTTTTTTTTAAATTTTTTTTTTCGTATTTGTTAGTTTTGGGGACTACTGAACCGACGTTATGTTTCGGTTCACACTTTGTTTTATTTATTTATGTTCCCACACACACAACCCTAGATAACAAACCAAGACATTCTCGTAGGCACGCATTTCCCCATTAAATTATATGAATTTGACAAACTATTCAAATTTAAAGCATAACAAAACAGGACTAAAACTAAATATCATTTCTCATTGTCAAACAGTTGAAGGAGTAATAAAATATTTTTGATACAAGTATTTAGATTATTCATTAACAAAGACTTAGGTTCGACGGCAATTTTTGTAAAAACGCTCTCATTTTGTTTTGAAAACCTAAATCTTTACATATGAAATGACGAAAACATCTTTGGTCACTTGATATTGTTTAGTAACTTTGACGGTTTAAAATCGACTACTGAAAGCAAAGCGGATCAAAATCGTCAAATAGTTACAATTTTCTTTTGATCTGATCAAGAAATCTGTGACATATTTGGCACTTCACCTATAAACTCAAACAAATCTAAATCCATAAATTCATACGGACATCGACTTCGATATGTGAAACACACCCTATTATATAATAAACATTTCATTTTTAATAAGACTTTAAGAACATTATTGAATATCAATTTCGGGTTACGGTTTTGGTTACTGTTTTAATCAAGGATTTAAATCGATAAAAAAAACGGTTTGGATTATGATCAAATTATTTTCGTTTCGGTTACGGTTATTTGTTATACCCTTGGAGAGGGTATATTAAAATTCTCCGGATGTTTGTAACGCAGGGAAGGAAGCATCTCCGACCACATAAAGTATATATATTCTTGATCAGCATGACGAGCTGAGTTGATATAGCCATGTCCGTCAGTCCGTCTGTCCGTCCGACTGTTTCTATGCTATCTCCTCCGTCAGTTTTAAAGTTGTCTTAACCAAACTTTGCACAAAGTCTTTTGGTATAAATACGCTGCACATTTGTCGGAACCGGCCGGATCGGATGACTATAGCATATGGCTGCCATAGGAACGATCGGTTGAAAAACTAGTTTTAGTGAGAAAAACTTTTTAATTTCAATGCTATCGCTCTCAACGCTCGTATTTATAAGTTTTTAATGATTTCACATAATTTCACCAAGCCATGTCAAAATCGGACAACTATATAGTATTGCTGCCATACAAAAGTTAGGTCTGAAAAAAAAGTCTTAGTGAGAAAAACTTTTTTGTTTTCAATGTTATCGCTTCCAACGCTCGTATTTATAAGTTTTCAATGATTTTCATAATTTCACCAACATTTTTCGAAATCAGACCACTATATAGTATAGCTGCCATACAAACTGTCAGGCACATATCAAGCTCCAAGGGTATATAAACTTCGGTCGAGCCGAAGTTAGCTGGCCTCTATTTTTTTCTCAAAGATTGAGGTAGGGACGATTGCCACGTTAATTTTGCTTCCATAAAGCCCTACATTATCAAAATCGGTTCGGTAGAACTTGAGAAAATGTGGGCACCTGTCCGAAAAACTTTGTTTCGAGATAAATGAGTTTAAAGCAGCGTTGGCCCTTGGTTTCATCCCGGAGCCGAAAAAATTTCGCTATTTACACATACATGACCCGAACGCTGGACCAAGCTGAGACCTCAAGAGCAAAAAAGCGTCATTTGCTCGACAGAGTTCGAAGCGATTAGGTCGAAGCATTTTCACGGACCTTTGTTTTCATACACTAATACACTCTCAGTTTTTGGCCTCGCTCTCGCTGGCCATCGCTGGTTTAAAGTTTAAAGTAATTTGAAAATTGCTTTTTTTAGCGAAGTCATTGGTCGACAAAAAAAGAGTTATATAATCTAAGGTATTTCGCATTTTTAAAAATCCATTTGGGATCATTTTTTTGAAAAAATAAAAAGAAAAAAAAAATTTTAGAAAAAAAATTTTCTAGACCAGAAGAGGGTCTTAAAAGTCTTTAAAAAGACGCGTCGCTTTGACGCATATGGCGCATTTTATAGCAGAAGCAAGTCGGTCCGAGGGCACTGGGGTAATAAGATACTTTACGGCTAGTCTGAATAGTCCCGTCATGGCCGCCTTATGCGAATCCCAGAATATTAAGGGATAACTTTCCCATGACGTTTGTGGCAACCTAAAGTATAATTTCAGCCCGCTATTTTGCGACTCTTGGGCTTGCATAAAGTCAAGATACGGGACATTTGGTCGTTCAAACGTTAAATACAAACTTTTCCGCACAAATTACACTTGGCTGTGCCTTTTTTATGTCGCGCTAATTTGCTTGTATGAAATTTGAATCCATTTTCTGTCTCTTAAATGCGCTTGCGCTCGCTACTCAGATCAAAAAAGTTACCAACGCACAAATATCAGAAAATATCCAACAAAAAAAATCGATATTCGATATTTGGTCAAAAAAAAATCACGATATAAATATATCAGTTTTAAAAAATATTATCGATATATTGATATTTTGATATATTTTCGACAACCCTAGTGTACACCTACATCCATGCAACAATTTGTGGCTCTACTTCTTATAGTCTGTGAGATCAACGCGTTTATACATAGAGAGTGACAGTTTTTCGCTGCTAAATGATTGAGGAGGAGGAGTTCTCTACCTCTTATAGTCTGTGAGATCCATGCGTTTATACAGAGAAAAGGACAGTTTTTCACTGTTAAAAGATGGAGGAGGGGAATTTTCGAATTCTGAAACAAACTCGATGTGGGTACAGTATTCACTTACATACATGCCAAAACTTGTGGCACCATCAATTTCAGTCTCTGAGATCGACGCGTTCATACAGACAGACAGACGGACATGGCTAAATCGACTCGGCTGTGATGCTATTCCTGTCAAACTTCATATAAAAAAAACTGTGCCAGGAATTTTTAGTTTACCTTTTCGTTGCTTTTGTATCCAGCAACATGAACGTAATCCACATTTTCTTATCTATAGTTGCCATATCGATAGCGTGTGTGGATGGAGAGAACAGCTGACAAAAAAGTTTTTCCTACTAAGACGTTTTTTCAAGACTATCTTTTGTATGGCAGCTATACTATATAGTTGTCCGATTTTCATAAAACTTGGTGAAATTATGTGAAGGCATAGAAAACTTATAAATACGAGGTTTGGGGACGATTGCGTTGAAGACGAAATAGTTTTTCTCAATAAAACTACTTTTTTCGACCGAGTTTGGAAGAATATGTATACTTTATGTGGTCGGAGATGCTTCCTTCTATGCGTTACAAACATTTGAACAATTTATATACCCTCTCCAAGGGTATAAAAAAAGATTTAAAAGGAAATATTTCAACAAGAGGGAGCCGTAGACATCGATGTTTCTCCAGCTCTAATAACAGTGCAACTCTACCGAACCCAATTGATGTCTTTGAACGGCCAGAGTACGAGCAGAGGAAGAGTTTACGTGCAGAAATTAATTGGCGTATATATCGACTCGACTGTTGATGCTGATCAAGAATACTATATATACTTTATAGGGTCGGAATTGATTCCTTCCTCTATACTAATATACTCTATGTAAATTTTGTACACGGCATAACAACGCCGCGGGGCGTCGATTTCTGAAATGGCGGATGCGGTGGGTGTTAACGTGATTTCTGCATATACAAAGTCAGAGTTAGGTTTAACTATATTTTAGAAGTTATTGTTATTATTTACACACTGCCCGTGGGAATTTTGGGGGTTAACTAACCCCCCTCCCTGGGACTTACAAATGCAATAGGCGAGAAATCACTTTTCACCTTTGTCACTCGTCACAAAATTCGCGCAAAAAACACATTTGCGTAATACAAAGTCCCTCCATTAAAATTCAAACAGGTAACGGATATTTATTTCAATCCAGGCGCCTAA